>JAUMHQ010000081.1:13028740-13044456 GCA_032361165.1 Enteromius paludinosus
AAAGAAAGAAAGAAAGAAAGAAAGAAAGAAAGAAAGAAAGAAAGAAAGAAAGAAAGAAAGAAAGAAAGAAAGAAACAAAGAAAGAAATAGCTCTTAGTATTAACCAGTTCACTAAAATGAAACTTTCCAAATGTTTCATAAAGAACATACCAATAATACTCACTCTACAAATCATGTTGAGAGAAAGAAAGAGAAAGAATAACATTTAAGATGAACCAATTCACTAAAAAGAAACATACATTCCAATTCTGTATATGAGGTAAAGAATCATTTACAAAAACCAATTCACTGAATCAATTAAACTTCCCATCGCTGTATTTGAGATTTAAAGAAAATAAAACACATTACTGGAATAAACCAACTGTTAAAAATAACCTAAAAGAGATCACTTTTCTCAGCCTCTCAGCATAAATCCCAACCTTAAGTGTGTCTAGTCTGAGTCAAAACTACATCAAAGCCCCCGTGAGCCGCAAGACAGAAGTGTAAGAGAGGGGCCCGAGGCTCCGAGAGCCGCTTGAGCGCGAGCCACCCAGTTGCTCGTGGCACACAGTAAGGACCAGTGGAGAAATCTGCCACTGCAATCCTCCTTCCGCCATTGTGGCTCCATTTTCACACCTTATTATCACATTAAAGGCTCTACGCTGAAAGGACTACACACGAGACTGGAAGAAGAGGGAGGAGAGCGCAAGATTGAGTGAGAGGGAAAGAGAGAGAGACAAGACAGCGGTACAAAACGTGAGGTGGTAAGAGATTGTGAGACAGAATGAGAGCAAAGAGAACCTGATAAGATTGATCCAAATTAAGACACAAAGGCACCCGTCACACCTGCAATTAACATGCGCTTTTGGTGGTCGGATCACAATCGGATAGCACTTGACCACTTTAAAAGCCATGTGATTGCATTGTGATTACCTAGACCACATATGGAGGTGGTCAGATACCACACTCTGCAAAAGCGTCAATGCTAATATGCTTTGTTACCCACATATGACACAGGTACTATATAATCAAATAATTATAATAATTCTTATGCTCGACTGCAAGCTCATTTTAAGATCCAATCAACTGCATGGATAGAAACAAATCCCCACCCTACATATATAGATATACATCACAGAGAAAATGATCAGTCGCTACTTCAATTTCATCAAGCCTTAAATGTAAACAACATAAAGTCAAATGATCAGGTCACCTGACTTTATAATCAATATCCCAGAAATCATTCCACTGGACTACACTTGGAATCTCTTGTTTCAATCACTAAATGCACACTCATGTCCATCTCAGTCGATCTACTGTAAACGCGAGGGAGTTATAAAATCCGTTTTTCAGTTTTATTGCCTAATATGCTATGGCAATGTATTTAAACGCAATAGCTCACAACAGTAATGACTGAATTATCATCAATGTTTTCAAATCTGTTAAATTATAGAACGTGTTTGGTTAACACAACTTCTGATGCAATACGCAACCAGTTTTCCATTTGCACGTGTAAGTGCGATCGGCTCCAATACACCGAAATGGAAAAGAATATGAAACGTGTTACTGAATAAAAGAAATCAAATAGGCAGAAAAAAAAAGAAAAAAAACAACATCGGCAACAAGGGAAACCGAGGAGCTGAGAAAAAGAGCAGGGAAAAGAGGAAACGTGAGGGCAGAGGGAGCGGGGAAAAGGAGGGAGGAAGTGGGGGCCGGAGAGAGGGAGGGCTGCTCACCGGCTCCCCCGGGCTTAACATCCTGTCTAATCATCCTGGACTTGTGCAATCAGAGAGAAGCAGGAGGTGGCCATTCCTGTGCTCCACACATTCTGATCAGCTCTAATTTGGCCAGGCCTGGCGCTGCATTACGCTGCGCCGCAGCAGCCCACGCTAATGGGGCCTGCGGATCGGAGCCCGGCCAGAGGAGAGCCTGGGCCTCGCTTTGGGCCCCGGTCCAGTGCGGACTGCAGGTGGAGATGGGTGAAGGGGGGGGCCGGTGGGCTCGGTATCTGGAGGGGCATTTGGATAAGGAAGCGTCGAGGTGCTCTAGTTTATTTCGCCCCCACCAGAGCAGAGGGTAGAGAGGTGGGGGTGAAGGTGGGGGCGTCGTGGTGGTTTGGAGGGTGGTGCGGGCTGGGCTAGGGGGTAGGAGGGGTATGGCCATCTGTCCAGTGGTGAGAACACCGTCTGGACAGGGAGGAAACGGCCCCTAACTGACACTACACTGATAGAGCCCTGAGCAGCGGTTACACACAAACACACACCCACAAACACACAAAAGGTGCATTAACTACACTATTTCATCCATGAGAGCTTCTAATCTCGGGGAAAATGGATGGTGGCAGTAACCCTCGAACACTCCCTGACTCTCCTCACTCAATCACACACACTCGCACACACACCCTGATTCCCCCAGGTACCCTCATGCCAGAGGTACAGGCACTGCCAAGCAAGGCACATGCCAGCACAACCTGCTACCATGGCAACGAGGGAGGAGCAGGAGGGGACCTTTCCCTACCTTTCTCCTCTCTCCATCCCTCCATCTCTCCGCTCGGAAGCTGGCATACACGGAAACGAGGATGGCCGGCGGAGTGCTCAACAGTCCTCCATCCTTCTTTTTCATTCTCTTTTTGCATCTTCCTTTCATAACCGTGTCTCTTCCCCCTCCTTTCCCGTAAGCGTATGCCCTCTCAGGAGGAAAGAGGGGAGGGGAGTCTCTAGAGGGGGCCCTCCAGAACACACTCCATTAGAGTGCAGGGCCACCGTCATTACTGGGCTCCATTTCTCTCTCTGCAGTGCAAGATTGATACACACGCATCACGCACCTCAACTGCGGTCGTTCCACCTCCGACCGTGGCCTTGACAAACACACGCGGGCGCAAACGCGTGGTGGTGTGAAGAGAGGCTGATGGACATGGGGTGGGGCAGGGGTCGAGGTGAGGTCCATGAACGTTTCGAGATTGGGGTTCAACCAAAGCGCTTCACTTTTCTATTTTGCCCATTTGATGGTTGAAATGTTTAAAGGGACGGGACACACAAAAAAAAATAACAGTTATTTACTCACCCTTACCAATGTTTTTGCTATATGGCTTTCTTCTGTGAGAAAAAGTGAAGACTGTTATCCATGCTCTTTTGCTTTTATTTAAAGTGTTTTTTATTGATAATCCTCCATAAATCAGTGGATCTTATTTCAATAACAAATCATTCAGGCTAGTTCTGACAATTGAATCAAATGGTTTTAACTTGAATGATCCATTGCTTACATTTGAACCAGTTTTTTAACTCAAAAAAATTTAAATATAGCACATGAGTCATTATGGACCACTCTTTTGCTACTTTTGTTTTATTATACTTTTTCAAGCTCGAGAGCTTCAGTTCCGATTGCAGCTGGACTGAAAGAGCGTAAAAAGCACACATTTTTCATTTTGAGCTCCTGAGAAGAAAGAAAGAAAGCCATACAGCTTTCAACATGAGATTTCAGCTACACTCTCCCTTTACCGCCCTCACAGGCAAAACCTAGAAGTGACTTAAGGTCAAGGCAAACAGGCCAAGCGGAATCGTTCTGAATCAGCGCGCTGTTTTTAAACACAGGCTGACTGTGGCACGGTCAAGCTCCATGATATCTGGGCTGTTGAGAATACCATCAAAAAAAAAAGTCTAATGATTTTAAAGAAAGTCCTTCAAAAGAACCGGTTCTTTTTATGCTCTCTGATATATTCTTAGCGCTCAAATAATTCTCTACTCTGCTAACATATATCTCTAGCACGCGCCGCGCCTGACAGAAACCGTGCAGCTATTTTTGTTTCATTACTGTAATAGCTGTCACGCTAGCAAGTCTGGTAAGTGAGCTGCTATCGGTGTTGTTAATGTAGTAGAAATGTGTTAGCGACATAATGTGGTGTTTAATATTTTTATAATGTTGTGCTTCAGGTGGGCTGTTATGGTTCAAATGAGTATAGGGGGCGATTTTGTCCCTTCAGTGTCCTTTCGCAACACTGGAGTTAGAGGACAGAGGCACACACTGGAGTTCCTCACAACAGGGCCTAGACTCCCTCTACTGTGAGAGGGCTAGGTGAGAAACAAGCCAGAGAGACACAACGCTTCTGTGTGTGCGTGTTTGGTGAGGTTAGTGAGTGGACAACGGTGTTGCGAACTTGATTGAAAGCTCCATTTATCAGAGTAGAAGTGATTACTGCAGTTTTTGAGAATAATGACCTTGGTATGTTGATGACAAAGACCTCACCAAACACACACACACACACACAGTTATGCTCTTTTGAGACTTTGCTGTCCCAGGTGTCCGAACACTTTCCACCCCACCTTTGTTTGTGTATGTGAGAAAGAATTTTATCAATACTTAAAGTTAGGGTGCGTGCGTGCTGCTGTCCTCTTTCATGTGCAAGAGCGATGTGTTAATGAATGTTTGGGGGTCCTCAGCAGGGGATGTGCCCGGAGCCCACCTCACTCTCTCACAGCCAGCTGGAGCCCCTGTCCCTCACTCTGCGGGCTATTATCTCTAAGAGACAGCCTGTCCCAGCACTAAAAACTCACACATATTTAGCCACCATAAACCTACACAACTGATTCAAACAACATAAACGCACCACACAAGGGTATTATAAACGTACAACCAACACATACAAACAAATTAACTCTTAATTAACAAACTTACTCATTATTCTCAAAAAGTGAGTGTGTACATAAATGTATAGTTCTGTCAGAGCCACACATCTAGCTACAAATTGGACTTGTGGCCTCGTGTCTAGCTAGTCGATATAGACCTTTTACACATTTCCGTGTTTCTCAGCAGCAGAAGTCAAAGTTGGGTTAACTTCGAAAGCATACAGAAACTGCTAACAGTAATAAGAGAGAATTTAAGAATTTACTGTCCCTTACAATGACTATGAATTAGAAAAATTTAATTTGATACTTGTGATATAATACAAAGTATAGTGTTATAAATGTACATACATTTAAAAAAATAAATAAAAAAATCTAATTCAAGATTTACGATAGTTAAAATGCATCACAGTCTTGTAAAAAGGGTCCATTTCTTAATGTTTTTATGAATAAAAAGTCATTTTATAATATAAAAAGCATTTTATAATATATATTAATTCATGATCTATCACTATTTCCTTACACGTCAATATATTCAGACATGTATACCTTCAAAACTGATTATAAATTAAAGCAAAAAATTAACAAAACAACAAATAACACTTCCTTTTTTTTGTCTTTTTAAATATGTCTCAAGAATTGCAGCTGGCCGGAAAAAAATATATATCTCCAATTCTAAGACATACTCATTTGAACATACGTAAAAAAAAAAATTCTCAAAAATAGCTTCAGCTATTTTTTTAACACAAGAAATATTCATATTCATACGTTGCGAAGTAATTCAATGGTGCTCAAGAGTTGCAGTCATTAAATGCAATCCCATGGGTCAGCATCCTTTCTAAAAATGGTAGATTGCATATTCTAATGCAAAAGACAAAATATTAATATTCATAAAGCTTGGCCAACTTTTTAAACCACATGCATTTGCAACCAGGTCTGACTAAAACTCTGATTTGAGCAGTTTATCATTATATATTAATGATTGTTTTTCCTTATGATATTGTATAATATTCATAGTTCTACTAATAGCCCTTTCTTACTCTTTATATTAAACAGGGTTGGGTTTGCTTTATATAAGGTTGAGCTTCAGGTCATGTGTGTGTGTGAGATAGTGGTGGTGGTTTGGGGGGGGTGCTACCATCGCCAAGATCCCAAACCAACCCCATACCCCCCCAAACACACTTTCTCTCTCAGGAAAGACAAACAGCCATGTTTGTGTGGGGTAATTAGATGAGGAGAAGTGAATTAGCAGAATCCACAGAGCAGTCATGTTGCCGAGCACAGCCCCGCCTTACAGGGACCTGCTAATTACCCCTCGTTAGGTTGATATGTGTTTTTTTTTTTTTTTAAGTGTGGTGCAGCTTCCATCATGAGAGCGGGAAATAATTAGCATCGGTGTGATGCTGCCCTTAATGGACACCGCAAGGCATCATCCAGACCGACGGGAGGAACAACAAAATGACAAAGCGACAAAGGATCAAGTAGATGCTTTAGTGCCACTAAGCGTCCACAGACCTAACGGCACAACTATGCCATCTTTCTAATCGCCCACCGTGCACAATAAATATTAAATATAAAGTGACATAAATCTGCATGAGAAGCGCAGTTGAATTTTGGACAAAAGCATCTGATCGGACAAAATTAATAAGCTCACTATGAGTCCAACTTTTTATTTTGTATCCTAAAAACAAAACAAATAAAAAAACAACAGAACATTTAAGTGCGCATATTAACTAAAAGAGTCAAGAGAGTGCACTAGCATATAGTTGCTAAAAGACAAGGACTGAAAAGTCACAAATGTCCGATTTTGATTTCATGTTATCCTTAGATAATGCAATAAAAAGCTTTCCATTTTGCATTGTGGGTTTTGAGTCACCAAGACGGCAAGTCAGCAACTCGGCTAAAACGCTTTGAGACCTGAGCTAGGGAACTCTCTTTACGACCAGAAGCCTTAAAACTCCATTTCCCTTTCCGCCACTGTGTCTGCTCTTAGTTATTCTGTACCGTGTGTGCATTCAAGCACAATAGAATGTACGTTTGATTATTTCAAAGTACTAAAAGGGGAAATCCAAATATGAGGTCATGCTCGTGTGTCATCAGATGGAGAGAAGAAAGCAGAAGACAGAAACAGGGATCAGAAGAGGAGTTGTGTGTGCCGTACAAGTAAGAAGAGATACACACACACATCAGAGTACAACTAAACCCCAACAAAAGAATGAGCGCTGTGCTGTACTGGAAAAACATCAGCTCCAACTTCAACAAGACTTTTTTCCTATGAAAACATTAAAGCACAAGGCTGTCTTTCAACTACACCACAAATACACACACACACACGGACACACACTCGAACCAGACGTGGCCAAATGTAAACCAGATCAAGGCTGCATTAGTCAGAGAGACCAAAGGAATTGTAGTTCTGCTCTGAGCTCGATTAGAGATGTCTGATCTCATCACATGAACACAGCCTACCTGTCGAAATCCATCGCTCATCCTGTCCCTGAAAACTGGCACAGACACGCTCTCTGAAAGAAAACATTAATGATGTTGGACCACGTCAGAACACAGTGGAGAGGCGATCCAGGTTTAATATGGACTCTACGGCACCAGCACCTTCAAACAAAAAGGGACAGGCATCCTACTGGACCTTAGGGGCATACAGTCCATGCAGAAGAGTTATATTTAATGACTGATGTTGTTAGAATACTACAAATTCTTAAGTTGGCAGCATTTTCAGTGACTTTTTACAATACTTTTCATTGGTTTTAACAACAGCTACTATGCTACTGAATATATTCTTCTACTTGTTAGAGTTAAATATAGATTTTAACACTAACAAATAAAATAATGTGTCATTAATCTAACTGATTAATTTGCGATTATTAGCATCAGCCACGAATCGAAACATATACTTGTGATTGTGCCATAAAAAAATTGTCATGAGCCATTAAACAATCCATGTTGGTTGACCACTAGCTATAAGGCCACATGTATGGTACATTTACATCCGCACTCTGCATATTCCGGTTTGGAGTTGGGACAAGGGCCCCTGATGGCCCAGCGCTTGAGCAGGTGCAGTGCGTGCACGTGGTCTCTCGGGGGAGCACAGGGCCTAACGCGGTAAACACGGGACCTATTTAAAGCAAGCAGACCTCTCTCTCTGGCTCCGCTGGCCTCCGCTAGCTGTGTTTCCACAATACCGCATGGCCCCTCGGGACCCCCGCTTGCCAGCTACACTGTACCAGTCTCCTCATCTCTAGGGACCCAGCACCCAACGCTCATGCACCCAGTCACAGAAACAAAAAAGAGCTGGAGATGATGAAAGAGCGCGTCATGGAAGGATGGGAATTAAATCGCAAAAAACAGACAAACAGCCGTACAGCTGCTCACCCATGCCATCACCTGTTTCAGCCCGTGGTTCCTCAAGTCGACACGAGAACGTGCGAGCGTCGCGTACGCACATCGACGCGGAAATATACACGCGTGGTGACATGCGAATGCATACACACACACACACACAGAGACACACACCTCCTCTTCACACATTAAAACTGTTTTCCTGTCGCTGCCTTGGGGAAATTAAAAATATATTATGGACCTCCAGAGGTTCGTGCAAGGAGATGAAGAAAAATAGAGAGGGACACAAATGAGAGAGCGAGACAGACAGCGAGACATGAACGGAGAGAGAGGAAGACACACAAAAGCACTTGAGGGATAGAGAGATGGATCTCTTGGTTGTGTCCTCTTTTCTAAACTGCCCACTGCATCATGGAGAAAGAAGGCCATTTTGGGGCTGCGATGTAGCCGACGGTCATCATCGCTCCTGTCCTCCTCCCACCCTCCCCTCACTCTCATTGCTCGTTCCCAGCCACCTAACGGAGAATGCATGGCTGAATCCAGCTCAGGTTAGATTCCAGAGGGGACAGAGCATGTGCAGGGGCCAGGAGACTGACTGATATTTCACTCTGTGTGCGAGTGTGTGTATACACACACACAAAATCATCTAACAGATCTCGCCAATCCTCTGGCTCTCAACAGTTGCCTCAGTAGGACCAAACAAAAACGACTAGTTACAAGCCAAAATTAACTACTGCTTGCCCGATCGAGCTAATGTTGTGTAGTGATTCGAATATGTCACCAAGATCATGTTACCGAGCAAGTTTTAGTTAATCTCTATGAATGACTAGTAATTTGCTTTTTATACACCTTATACTGAAATTGGAGAGAAAATAAATGCTTTCATGGAGTCGTAAAAAAAAAGGTTATGTTCCTTATTAATGCTAGTTTAGCTGCATTTATTTGAAAAAAATATATATAAAATTAAAAACAGTACTATTGGTAAAAACTGTCGCAATTTATTTTTCCAAATTAAAATTTTATCTGAGATCAGATACAGGATTTTGATTAATAGAAATGTTAAAATGATAGCATTTATTTTAAATTAAATTAAATTAAGATTTTTAGCTGTCACATTTTTATGAATCCTTGCTAAATACAAATATTATTACATATTATTATTAAATCTCTAACTGATGGCAATCTTCTGGGGAATGTAAAAAAATAAAATTTTAAAAAATTTTAAAATAATTAAAAAATACTAAATGTTAAGACCCCTCAGGAACACATTTCATGTAAACGCTCCTCAAGAAAGGCATCTGAAGATCAGGTGTGTCTAAAAACCAACTTATTATACAGGCATTTCCCTTAACACTGATTAGTCTGCTAGTCATTCAGGCAAACTGCCGATTAGCAATTTTGAAAAAACAACATGAAAATGTGTCATTATGTCCCCAAAAAAAACCACTAAATTGACTTCTTGTTTAATATATATTTAATTTGGAGCCAATGAAAACGTTGGAAGGTAAAAATCTGAACTTCTGGCCCAAACAAGCCTCCAAAAACAGCTCTGCTCTGTACTGCACTGACTGCAGCACATACCTTTCTTTTTCCCTTTTTTCATTCTGGCCTCGACAAAAGTTTAACGTGTGCCGAGTTTGACAGCATAGGCTATTAAGAGGGTCATAAATAGGCCTGGTTCGGTGCCCCGCTGCCAAATAAAACCAGAACACAACAGCTCCCTTTCTGCCTGAGGAATACACAGGTGACCAAAAAGCTCACATTACGGGTGAGGTCACAATGACTCGCCCAGTGTGGGTGAGACCGAGGGAGAGCAGATGGAGCTATCCGATTGGCTGCGTTAAGAGGTCCTGCCGGCCCACCAATAGCTGAGGGAGGAAATGAATAAAATAATTCAATTCAAGACCATTACAGCCCCTATCGGCCAGTGCACGGGGATATGAGCAGCCTTTTTCCACAATGAATCATAGTCGGGGACACTCACACAAATTGGGTGCTTGTGTGCGTCGATGTGTGTGTGAGTAATAATGTACTTGATCCCTGCAAATGTGCGTCAGACGATGTCCTATATGTTGACAAAGCAAAGTCTCTAGAGCTATTGTTTCAAAGTGTGCGTGTGTGTGTGTGTGTGAACGCATCCAAAGCACCGCTCCAGCTCTTTGACAGGAAGCAGGAAAAACAATGCTCAACTTCACAGCTCTGATGGCACTTAGAAAAAACAATTCCCCCCTCCCTGCTCCGTCTTTCGAAAAATGACAAGCGTCTGCATCTGTCTCTATAAACTCTTGTTCTCCCTCCTCTTCCTTTCCTTCGACCGACCCCCCCCTTCCTCAACACCACCATCTCTCCGAGTCTCCAGTGTCAGACCTGGCTCATTTTCTCTCTTTTCTCCTTTCCTTCTCTTCTTCCCCTCTGGGCCAGGGAGGGACGGGTTGTTTTTCTATCTCAGGGAGCACGGGGTGGAGAGAGAGAGAAAGAGAGAGAGATAGAGAGAGAGAGGGAAACGGGGGGTGTACCTCCGGCCTGCTCCCCCAGCGGGACAGACCAAAGGGGCCTCAATCAGGTCCTTGGGGGCCCGCGGGTGGGGGGGGCGGGATTCTAACTCTTTCCTTTAACCTCTCCACCCCTTAACTCTAACCCCCCCGCTGCACTCACTCCAAAACTCAGCGCACATTTTCCACCGAGGAGAAAGAGAAGGGGGGGGGGGGGCGAAGTGAATTTAATACCAGGAAAAGCCTGCCAGTGTCCTTGTCGACATCATCTCCTAGGGAATAAAGGGAAGGAAGGTTTTTTATCTTTTTAAATAAGAGATGGCGAGCGGCCCCCTGAGCCCCAGCACAGCAGCACAAACAAACACAGGAGAGAGTATGGATAGGGGGAAGGGATTGAGAGAAAGAAAGAAAAAAGGGAGACAAAGAAGAAAGAGAAGGGAAGAAAGAGGAGGTGATGCGGAATGCGACCAAGTGCACCCGGAACAGAGGTGGGAAAAATAGGCTGATTAGCACGAGCAAATGGGGTTACGGCACAATAAATGAAGGAGAGAGGGATGGAGGGAGGAGTCGAAGAGGAGAGGCAGGGAGGAAGAGCGGAGGGTTTAGCGAGAGCCCTGGGACTCCCCTTCCTGCTGTATCTCACATACGCAGCACTTTGCAGCCACCCAGGACCTCAGTCAGCACCCCTGCAGCACTCCCCCAGGGCCGGTTAGGAGGGGCCCACGTCATCCCCTCAGGCCCCCGGGGGCCACTCTCTCTTACTCCCTTCTCTCTGCTGAGCTCACCAGGATGCAACACGCACATACACACATTTACAAAAAGCACAGACACACTCGCTATATCTGACTTCAGTAGATTTTAATACCCTAATGACCAATAACATTCCAATAAAGGATATATATTATTTTACTTAGACCTTTTTAGACATGTTTATTATAGAGATACTAGGGGGACAACAGGGAAGGATAGGGAGGAGGAGGAACAGGGGGAAATGGCCTCAATCGCATATCGATAACATGAGCTCCCATAAACATTCATCCGGTGGGGAAAAAATATATATTTTCCTGCATTTTGAAGTTTTAAGGTGCATTCACATTTACTGTTGCTAGAACAATATTTCCTTGGGATTTGCATTAAAGTCACAACGCAACTTTAAAGCGATCTATTAAGCTTCTAGATACAATTTCTTTAAGTTTGCCTTTGTGTTATTCCTTTAAAATAACTCTTAAGCTTCCATTTCGACTGCCACTAAACCACTTTTCACAACCAATCAAATCTCAACAGGTGAATATCACACTCCACCCTACTGTATCCTTCAGTGCAAGGACTAATTCACTCATAATTCAAAAAAATGCATAGCTGTGTAGTTTGTTGAATAACACGCAGTTCAAAAAAGCAGCTTGGTGGATGCCGCTCCCATCCAAATCCGTACAGATGCGTCTCCTCGTTTGAAAATGCTCGAGTGAAAAGGGCTTCTGAGGTAATAGGTTGAAAAGCAAAATCTAATATTCAGAAAGATGCACCATCTAAAACAGCCCGCTCGGATTTTGCCAGATAGAAATTGTCCTCTCCTGAGAGGAGGTGTAATCAAACTCGTCAAGTCGTGCGATATTACATTCTGAGTGCGGCAAAGTGCCTTTACGTTCAGACAGGAAGCGCCTCTAAGCCTCCAGTCCAGCATGCACCTGGACGCCATCCTCTTGTGCCTTATGAAAAACTCTCCCTCCTTTCCTCCCTTCCTCCCTCCCTCCCTCTGTGCACAGGGCTGCAGGCCATGTGGAATTGATATTAGAGATTGTGATGCAGCGGGTTGTCTCCGAGGGAGTAGGGGGTTGGATGTATCATGCAGGACGCCACGCTAGCGAAATCATACCTGTCTGAACAGAGGAGTCCCAACCACTGGCGCACTCTGTAGATTCTGCCTCTTCCACCGCTACCGGAAAAGAGAGAGAGAGCATATTAGAAAGTTTGTGTAGCCAAACCACACACTTCAGGCACACAAACATTTTCGGCATTCTTCTCAGAAGCGCGCCACATAAACGGCGGCCCATCGTGAGCCTATGATGCTTTCGATCTGATTGTTGGATGCACATCAAAGGGCTTTTTTGTGTGTATGTGCTCTTTGTTTGTCTATGTGCTAATTTTGGAGGTGCAAAAACAGGTAACGGGAGGCAGTGAGATGAGAGGAGGAATGTGTGATGAAGGTTTTCCTGGGCATAGTTAAGGAAGGAAGCCCCACTGGCACATAAACAGGAAGCAGCAGTGTTCAGGACACAATAAGAACTTGGACCACCCCCCATAGCCTCACCACCATAAACACACACACACACACATTACCGGTCTCTACAAAACTCCCCGTAACCTGGAAGCACTTTGGCACACAGTCTAGAATGGAAACACACACTGTAACTTTTCAACAACAAACAGAGTCGCTAATTTCGGTAACCTCTCCGCACTAGAGGCATCAGTGCATGAAGGAATATGTAGAGTTGTTTATAAAAGCACTTTTCCAGCATGAATGGACTATTAGGTATAGACGTCTTCACACTCGTCGAACAATGTCCATGAAGATAAGGAACAAAAAGCAGGAAAGATAAACATCAGTGATGAGGTGCAAAAAGGGCTAAGACATAATTAAGTTACCAAACTAACCACATGAATATTTAAAGTGTTAATTAAACTTATTTTATTATAGTTTATATTTTTTTTAACAAAATAATTATAATGAAAGTCAATAGAGATTGGAGCAGTCAAGCTAAAATTTAAATCAAAATTAAAATTATTTTTTTTTAAATAAAAGTAATAAAATATACTAAATAATTAAAAAAATTACTTAAATTAAATATAAAGAATTAATCGAAAGAAGGCATTAATGTGAATGCTCACATTGCTCTTTTTCCAAAAGTCAATAAATTGGAGCAATTTTTTTCTCGTTCACAGGAGAATGAAAGACATACAAGTCTACACCAATATGAGAGTAACGTTTAATAAATTATAGACGTTTATTATTTGAGTGAACGGTTCCTTTAAATAGGAGTTTATGTGAGAAAAGAAACAAAAGTGGGAACAAGAAAGACAGAGAGAGCCAGTGAAAGCACAAGAGAGAGACTGAATCTGCTCTGTGTAAAGGAAATTGTGGTTAGATATGCTCCCACTGGCATTGGGCATCACTGCAGTCTCACTAAACCCACTTCCTCTCAGGAAAAGACTCTCAGAGAAAGCGGGGAAGACTGAGAGACAAAATGAGAGAAAGACAGAGTGAGTGAGAAAGAGAGAGAGAGAGAGAGAGAAAGGCACAAACTGCACTGTCCCTGACAGCCATACTGCATTCCTTCCACATTATCAGTTTCTTAATTACACACAGACTCTCTTTTCCTCTGAAACACACACGCCACTGCAGAAAGTGCTGTCTGGGCCACCGTACACCATCCTCACTGAAGCTGCTCCCAGCAGGGTGGTCGGTGTGAACTCGACTCCACTACCACCTCCCTACTCCATATTCTACTCCCAAGCCAAGGCCAACAGGCCCCTGTTTTCCCTCTCAGTGCTGTGGAATATCAGGACCGCAGACGCTCCAGCCAGGAGTTCCAGCGCAAAGCCTGCCGTCAAGGCCTGAGGAGCTGAGCCAGGTCAGAATGACTGGCCTGTTACCGGACGCCAAGCGAGAGCCCAGAAACAACAGAAGGCCTTTGCTAACAGGACACTGAGGTCTTCTCTTCCACTCCTTTCAAAGTCAAGGGATACGTCACACCTCTCTTTGCCTTTCTCTTGTCCTTTGTTTAAAAGTCTCTCACATTTTTCCCCTCCGTTACTCAAATTCCCACTCTAAAATGATGTTTGGCTGGAGTTTTGCTTCTGTTTATTCTTGTTCCAGACTTGGAGGCAGTGTTGAGTAAAACTGGAATACGTGCGATTCATAAACAGATTACAAAAAGATCAAGTGGTTGGGTCATTCACAAAATATGGTGGCGTATATGGTGTCCCTCAAGTGTTGTCTCATGAACAGATGAAAAAATTACAATTCATAAACAGACTACAAAAATCAAGTGCTTGGGTCTTTTACAACATAAGGTGATACAGTGTCCCTTGAGTGTTCTCTAATGAAAAACAGCTTTAAAATGTTCAAGAAAGCCCATACCAAAAGGTATGGTTGTGTAAAATGGAAAATTATTTAAATTAAAACAAATAGGCCTAAATAAATTAAAATTTGAATGTATTGTAATGTACTGGTTCTTACTATTGCAAATACTTAATATTCTTTTTCTTATTATTAGTATTATCACAAATAAACATGATTTTAGCCAGGCAGTATCTTACCTTGCATATTTATCACAGAGCAATTCAATTCATTTGTAATCAGGAAGTGGGGGTTTTAATCGAACACAATCATGGTGGGGTCAGTGATGAAAACTTTATACGGGGTGCAACAAATGCTTACAGTAGCCTGATAAGATCAGAATGCATCTACCCAGCTTAGATGCTCTCCTGCTCTTCTCTGACCATCTCTTCCCTTCCCTGTAAGTTTGTATTTGTGTGTTCTTTCTCTGTTCACAGAATAGTTTCTCTCCCGGCCTGAGTCGCTTCGATGCGGTGCTGTACTCTTTTTATCAGGAGAGATATCATGCTGCTTTTTCTAGTCAGATCTTGCTCTCTTGTTCTCCACTGTGCAGGGCTGGGCTTCTCTCCCCCTGGCTTTATGGTATGCTCCCGGTAGTCGGTAAGATCCACTATGAGTGCTGCTACTCATACAGCAAAACCGCCACACACTTAACAAATACACACACACAGAAAGTACAGTATCTCTCCAGAAACCCAGCCTACACTGCAGGTGCTAAACACACTCAGACACCCACACTTACATTAAAACTTCTGCCTTTCTTAAGAAGAGATAATTAGTGGTAATTACTTGATTATATTCATGGTTAGAGATTTACACAAACTCCTAACCCTAAGCATTAAAGGGATAGTTCAGCTCTTTCCATATTATCTGTGGTAAACAAATGAAGATATTTTGAAAAAGTAGCAGTTGTACATTGTACATGAAACATGGAAATATTGTCCTAGTGTGTTCCACAGTAAACAACTAATATTGTTAAATTTGTGCCACAGACATTAAAGATAGCATAAATTCTGTGGCCCGTTGAAGAGAGGTGTTAGAGCTGGGGTTTTTTGTGTGTAATTAATACACTTTATACATATATATATATATATTAGGGGTGGGCATAGATTAATTTTTTTAATCTAGATTAATCTAGATTAATTTTGAAATTAA
>JAUMHQ010000081.1:13058555-13069424 GCA_032361165.1 Enteromius paludinosus
CTAAGCTACATACCTTCTATGTATATATCAGAGAACAATTTAAAATATTCTCTCAATGCATTCTATGGCACCTTTAACTTATGAACAATTTATGAATCTTCATAATTTTCCAGTCCCACAAAAGGAATGTGATACCTTGATGAAAGCTGTACCAACTGGCTTAGTTCAGTTGACTAAAAATGACCTTAAATTAAATGAAGGCAACATTATTCATCCATCTTTACGCTTCGAGGGAATTGACATTTTAGATCGAAAATGCAACAATAAACATATTCGCAAGAAGTTTCAGAAAAATTACTCCAAGAGGGAAGTTTTACTGGGGTTCATTTATAACAAATGTAAATTGGAGAGAGGCCTGGATGCTACCAAAAAATAAGTTTTGTGTTTCTAACAAAGTTAAGGAGATTCACTTCAAAATTATTCATAAAATTGATCCAGTTAGTTCGACCATATGTGCTTTTTGTGGAATTGTGGAGGAAACTGTTGCCCACCTGTTCTTTGATTGTGGTATTACTAACAAAGTTATGGAGTGACTTAAGTGCGTATGTTTTTAAATTTACAAATGTGACCCATACCTTTGATCTCAAGGATATTATATTTTATCATGAAAACCCAAAGCTACGATCCGCCGAGTTTGTTGTTCATTTTCTCATATTGAACGCTTCTTTATTCATGAACAAAAATGGCCTAAATCTCCTGTACCTTTCACCGGCTTCTTTACTGAATTTAACCATCTTGTTTCCTCTCTTAGACTTACAAATAAAAAAAAAAGTGTATCATTTTTGGTGCACTTTGACAACCTTTCTGAAAGGATGTAACTTTATGCATTTTTTTTTCTGCACTTACCTTATGGATATTATTCTGTTGAATGCAAACCAAAGATCTTTGTTTGTTATTTATGTGTATGATTGTACATTGTAAGACTATATCAATGTCTTTCTTACCTGTTCATGCGTTTTAGTTCTTGCATTAATATAGAGAGAAAAAAAACACCACCACCACCATAAATGCATATGAGTTGCCTATATATCAATGCAGCCAAATAATTAATCGCATCAAAAATACAGGTTTTTGTTTACATAATACATGCATGCGTACTGTGTATATTTATTATAGAAATACACACACACAGTACTATAAACATATTTACATGTATTACTTATATTATTATATATATACTGTATAACTATACGGTGTATTTATAACTAAATATGACTATGCCTTAAGTTTTGTTTTTCTTCCTCATTAGTATTTGCCTCAGTATGGGGGGGGGGGCTTATTTTTAGCTTTATTTTTTGATAACATTTTAATTTTCGTGAAGCAGAAAGTCACAGTTGTGATATATTTCATCTTGGCTATATGACACTGTAGTTTTATATTCTGTAACTGCAACTGTATGTCACAAGCATATATAAAAAGAAGTCGCTAATACCTTATTTAGACCATCTTGAGGTTATGAGGTGTGAAGACTGTACTCTCAATTTGTTATGCGAGCATGCTATTGGCCATATTGCATTAGCTCTTTGGATTTTGTAATTCATGCAAATCACAGCTGAAACCGGTCAATAATGTTAAAGACAACAAAGCCTGTGCAACACATAAAACAGACATTTATTACAAACATCACAATTCAGAAAATGAAAGTTTCTTAATTCAATCATACTCTCTTATCTTTGGGAGCGTTGGAGATTTTAGTCTCTGTAACTGCTTCAGAAAGTTCACATTTAGCATCAGCAGCATTAGGACACTGATATGTGCATTAACCATGGCAGAAAACACATGACATTTCCCCAAAACTTCATTTGAGGGATGCCTTCTACTCTGACAGAATCAATTCTCACTCAGTTTTGTCAGTTCATCTAACTTAAATTTGGCTTCATTTATTTCTTAATGGACCTTGCATCATACATTAATAAAAAATACTGCTTTAAAAAAAAAATATCACAGTGTCTTGATTCATCAAGACGTTTTGCAATCATATTTAGAACGTGGGGCAATCAACCCAGAACAGATTCAAGTACAATCAGTCTGAGGGCGCAGATTAATGGGATTTCGGAGGCAGGCATGAACATTTAGAGGAAACAAAGTGGTTAAGACACTGCTGCCGTTTCCTGTTGAGACTTGGAATATAAAAAAAATGAGAGAAGTCACATATATATTTAACACATCTGAACAGAGACACACAGCAGACCAGAGCTTGAGGGGAGAGACTCAAAGACGGATCAGTATGTAATAGATGCATTTGTTCCATATTTTATCTGCTCCTGGAAATGCAGATGAAAAATTCCCAGAAGCCGTTAAACCTCCTGGTATCTTCAATAGCCCTCAGAGTGGGGCATCCTTGGAGTGCAACAGTGTAGTTTACTCTTTCTCTCTCTCTCTATCTTCTTCCCTCCAGTTGTAAGGAGGGTCTACTCCATCCATCAGAAGTCCACGCTGCCGCGTCCAATCCTGAGACAGCATCATGATTTGATTGGTCAGGTTGATCTCTCAGACAGAGGGGACTGGACAGGATGGAAGCTTGAAGGGGATAGTCCACATCTAGGGTTGATGGGCTGATGTCAGGACACATGGGAAATGAGTCTGACTCGTGTCTGGATGTCTTGGCGACACAGTGGGCACGTTTCCAGCTGTAAGGCACACTCCATGCAAATCCCACTGAAGACATGACAGAGAAGTAGAAGATGATTCAATTCTTCAGCACAAAAAGATGATGTAACTGTAAATCAACAACAGGCTTAAATGCCCCATAGAGGGACATGTTATTAGGGATGATTTTTGTTTAACACATAAGAGTGAAATATAGCATAAAATATCAAATGTCTGTTATGTACTCCAATTCATCAATCCTGCTTTCTTAAGCCTCGATCACATCCCTTTACCCATAGACCTAGTGCTGTAAACACTGACTCTCTATGTTGAACTTTGTACCTGTGCAAACAGGGTCTCAGTTCAGTGTCTGCCATCTGGTCACAACAGAGGGTGCAGCAGTTATCTCTGATGCTAACCTGCTTGAGCAAAGCCAGGCGCCTGTGTCTGAAATAATCAGAGAAAGAACAATTTTACGCACATGATCAGTATGAGTCACTTCCTTTAAGATAACTAATGCATTACTCACACCCACATAACAGTCATTGAAACTTGTGTACAGAAATCTAACAAAAAGGCACAAACCTGGGCAAAATGATTTTCTCGTCTGATGCGAGTGAGGCAAACTCATTAAATGTGTTGAACTTGATTGAGGGGGGATGGCGAAAGGGCTTGGCTCCAAAGTTGAACTCACACTGTTGATAGGACATAAAACTGGCTGCAGCGAAGAAGCCAGACCTAAGACAAGGTACAGCAAGTTTCAAAAAGCTCCATACATTTTTTTTTTGTTTTACGGTGGAGGAAGTGAGAATTGCTTACGTGGCAGAAGAGAACACCTGCTTCTCTGGAGGCAGCTGGTGTCCGTTTAGATAGAAAATCATTTGCTTCTTACTGAGGTCTAGCAGGAAGCCTATGGCATCACCTAGAAACCCCAGTGAACACTTACTAGAAATCTTTGCTAAAGGTTTCAATAGGAACTCATCACATCATTAAAGAACTTGGGTGCTGAACAGGATGCTCTGCACAAACCTTCTTTCCAGCAGGGATGGGAGTGAGGTTTACTGCGAGCGTTGTACCAGATCAGCTGCCTGCAGCCATCATACGCACACGAGTACTCATCATCTCCAATCCCATAACCCTCCTGTACAAACAAAAAAACATGTTCTCACTACTGAAATTTAAGTTGCTTAAAAATAAAAACACTGTCAATTTCATGCAAATATAAGAAAATACCACTAAAATAAAAAAAGCATAATTATCTAAACATAACCAGAAACACACATGGTTAAGAAACTTGCTGTCCTTGGTCGCCCAGCCAATTTGCATGACGCCAGAAGTGATGACAGTGACTTCATAGTACCAAACCCCCGAATCCACACAGAAAGTACAGCGGACGCTTTCAAATGATGATGCGTCACACCGTGCCTATTGAGAAAAAGACTGATCACGTTAGACATCCCTTTGTAAATGTCTTATCTACCAATAATTTAGTTCAGTTCTGTTCAACATGTCTTACATTATCTAAATATATTTAGCATAATTTTACCCAGTTACAACAATGCTATGCCTCTCACCTCCAATCCAGTAGGAGAGATCTTGAGATATTCACTGACATCATTACTGTTCAGCATGGCGTTGATGTTGCTCAAGTTGACCTTCTCATAGGTAAACTGGCGCCCCTCTTTAATGACTACAGGCCAAAGGGTGACCAAAGATAAAATTATCAGCGAGACACAACATACAAGCTTAATATTTGACACAAAATACAAACAGTTGGGCTAAATATTAATGCAATGTGCAACAATGCAATGAAAGATACTCACAGAGGTTATCAAGACTCCACTGGGCACAGAAGCCCACTTGGCGCTTCAGGTAGTCTGGATTATCTGCCCAGCTCTCCAGAACAGCCAGACGGTCACTGATACAAGATTCCGACACTGTTAACTTGTTCTCACCTAAGATGAAGACAGGCTCTCATTAAAAGTACCTTTCTGAGAAACTCCTGATTAAACATTTTAAACGGAGACCATAAGACTTACTTGTCTGAGAGAACTTCTCTAAAGCGATGAGAGCAAACAGCATAACGGTGGGATGTGCCTCAGAACTCTAGAAGAAAAACAAGATCACTTTAATGGCTATAATGCCAGCTTTAATGCAATTGCTCTTGCAAAACCAAAGAGTATTTTACTGCTTAATGTAAGGGAGGAAGCTTTGTATGATGAATGTCTATGTAGCAATTTGAACTGTCACTTCAAAAGGGAAAGAAAAGTCCTGTTTTTTATTATGTGACCCCTTTAAGAACTATCCAGTTAGTATGTTTAATATAACCACTCAACAGTCTTACCAAACTCTCAAGTAAATACTCCAGAGTTCCAGGGCTGAGAAGCGCAATGCTCGCTGGACCTGTAGACAGAAGAGTACAAAGATGAAGTACTCCAGTATTAACCGAATTATTCCTTTGGGCAATGTCTTTGACCTTAAAAACAGAAGCACGTACTGGACAGTGTTTGTGTGTGTGTTTGCGTGCTGCAGCCTCAGCAAAGCTGTCAAATCACAGGCCTCTGAGGGAAACTACAGCATGCTCAGGCATGACAGGCCTTTACAGACTGCAAACTCAGCATTTTAGCTTTGAAGGCACGGTCTAGTACAAATGTGATGTAAAATGAGATGCAACAGACCTCAGATTGAGTTAAATAAAAATCCTAAAATATAATGCTGCAAGGCTTTTACCCACTCTGACAGGGTGAGCGTTGCTTAGTAAATGCAGTATGTGTGTGCGTGTGTGTGTGTGTGTGTGTGTGTGTGTGTGCGCATGTCCCTTACCAGCCAGTTTCTCAGCCAGACAGCCCAGGACTGCTGTGGTGTTGCGGTGTTTGGCTGGGATGAGAGCATCTTGACGCGCCACAGCAGCACTCAGATTTAACATGTCCGACAACTTCTGCAGGGCATCCTAACAAAACAAACTCTTCATCAATGACTTCATTTTTAAAGGGTTAAAAAAGAAATGCACTCAACCAGAAACTAACACACACAGAACAACTGCTCTTTTACCTTAGTTTTAGCTGTACTTTCTACATCAGATATACAAACAAGTATTCAGCAGCAATAATATACTTTTATTCATATAAAATACATCTATTTTTGTTACAAGGTTGTTGCTATCACTTTTGGTAAATTTACTGTATCCTTAAAACATAAGATTAACATAATTAATTTCTAAATATAAAAAAATCTTAATGAATTTAAACATTAAATATATCCCAATATATTTAAACACTTTTCCCAGCAAAAATACGTCCTATAATTTTTCTATATTTGGACTGTCATGGACCCAAACCGAAAGATGACATAACAAATGAACAATAAATCTTGCATCGGCACAAAAACAGTTGCACAACATCACAAAACCTTAATCTTGTATCTTAATGCTCTGATAAACATGGTGCATGTTAATGGTTAATGGTGCATGGTGCAGAATAAGCATAGGTGAAAAAAAAATAAAAATGTAGTAGTCAATGTTTTGTGGTAATGTATGTGAACTTACTTTGGTGGGCAAAGGGCATTCATCCAGTAAGAGGGTTATAACGGCTGGTCCTAGTGGGTCATCTAGAGGAATTACCCTAATTAAAGACTGCACCACTTCCAACCAACCATCATCTACAGCGTGACAAAAAGAGGGACAGAGACAAAAGAGGATGGGGGAAAAACAAACGCAAGTTCAGTCTATGGGACAGTAGGAAAAACAGAGCTATTATTATGACAACGCATTTAAACAACATTGAAGATTATGGGTTAAACAGTATGGGTTTTTCCAATGGCTAATGACAACATCTCAAGAGCAGATGGTCTATAAAGAAAGTCAATATTATATATACATATTATATATGATGGAAATTTATCTTACAGAAAACACTCAAAAATGCACATAAATTGACGCAAACATGATTTACTAAGCTCTTCGGGGGGTTTTGATCTCAATCTTGACACCCAGAGTAGTTTCCACCTGTTTACTCCTGCATTGGGCTCTTAGCAGCCACCTGACGCCACAGAGTCTCAAACCACAACATGCAGGCTCAGCTCAGAGCAACAGATGCACGTATAAATAAAATCAATAGTCGCAGAGGCTTTGGCAATGGCACAACAAGAGAGGCGACCTGCACATGACCTTGCGAAATTCTAACCGGTCCATATACAGACCCAAACAACCCCATAACACTACAACAGATTCGCTGCAGATAGCATCCATGATTAATTAAAAAGATTAATGTAAATGTAAAGTGAATGTGTATGCAAAAAGGGCACTGCCCTTGTAATCTAGCAAACGCGATATACCTTTTACTCACTATCATAGTGTTTGTTCTTGCAGTCTTGAGGCTCTGAGGGACTTTAAAGCTGCAGCTGAGCCATGAGCCACAACCCACTCACTTCAGTCACTGCCACAGAGTGACGGCATGACAATGGCAGCACAGGGCACGAGCCAAACTTCAAAAGCAGCCGTCACTAATACCCACAGAGCTTCCACAGCTTCCGCTGTTAGATTAACATTCTAATAACTTAATCAGTAGCCAGGGGGTCACAACAAGCTGCACTTGTTCCCCTGATGGAAAAACAAGCCAGGAACTAGAGAGTAAAGGTTTGGCTGGTTCACTAGATAATAACTACATTGTTTCTTCACTGACAGATGTTCAAAATTAGCTACTCATTCTGACTAAATACAGCTCAACAATATATGTTCTGTGCTTTATATTCGAGTAGATGAAGTAGACATCATTTAATGTCACAGCTTGCCTTGAGCAAGGAGAAAGTATTAAAGCTGAAGAGCTTGTTGTGACTGCACACATTCTTGTGGTGCCATCAGTGTCGTCATTCTCATGTGGTGTGGTTCCAGATCATTTGGTTCATACTTACGATTCAGGTGATCAATTCAAAACAAATCTATATGGCTTTTTTACATGAACCACAAATGGCAACATCCAAGTCAGTTAGATTCAAGCATCGGAGATATTAAACATTGAGATGAATAGGAATTCAAACAGATAATCCTCTACAGGCATTTTAGGGGGGTTTTACACTTCATACACTGGATAACTCCCAATCATGAAAAGGCCAAGCATAAGATAAATAATCCAATACTTCAGGAGGTGACAGAGCTGCACAATTTGACCAAAAAATTTAAAATAAAAGTACTGTTTTTGTGATAAAATTTATGATTGCATTTTAAAATGCAACAAAAAGGATTTTATTACATTTTTACAAAACTTCAGGTTTGCTGGATGCAATAACTTGTGATGCTGAAATTATATATCAATATAATTATAAAATAATTAGTTAAAAAAAAATCATATTAATACAAAAAGTAAACAATATATACTACTGTTAAAAAAAAAAAAAATATATATATATATATATGATTTATTTATTTATTTCATTTATTTATTAGTATTTCAGAAAAAAAGAAGCAGTAATAATTTTTTGTACAGTTAACATTTACAATACCAAGATTTGTCTTTATGGCTGTCTCTAAGTTCTTAATTTTCACATATTAAACCATCAAGTATTTATTTTAGCAGAAAACCACAGCGAGCACTTAAGCTTGTCTTTTGTTGACAGCAGCTGGTATATAAGTGCTTCTCATTACAGGTTTTGGATGATAGTTGTCCCATATTGCATTCTCAAAAAATGTATGTGATCCAACAGATGCTTAGATGGGTTATTGTTGTGCAGAATTTACTGCAAACCAAGCAGCAGCTTGCATGCTAAAGAACAAAACTGTGCACTTCACTTATATTTATTAAATCAAAACACAGCCTCTGCGATTCGATAAACCCATTATCCATATTGATAATAGCATATAAGCCACACAATACATGACTTGGATAAGTGTATATACATCTGCACGTGTATAAACTATATTTCTTCCAGTCAAAATGCCAAGATTTTAATGTTTGTGAGATCCACAGTGCACATGTGAACAACAGAATGCATGGATGACAAGAGCATTAAAACTCTTTTATATGTGCGCAATAGCAGATTTGAACCCCTTGTGAAAACCACTCACCTGTCTCTGCCATCTCATGCAGAGTGATCATGGAGTACGGAGGCTCTTGATCACTGAAACACAAAAAGAACAAATACAGAAGTTAATGGCAAAAAAGTAGAGCAACCTAAGAGAGAAAATGTTTGCCTGTGTGCCTCATGCCCAGGGTGTAAGCATCTTATTTAGTCCTTGGCTGCTTTAGACATTAGTTATGAAAGCCTAATGGTATAATGGGTGATTGTGTGACACATGATGGATTGCTATTGGAGGGCAGACTGCCGCCACCGGTGCTGCTGGGGCTGTTTAGGCTTTAGGGTGTATGCATCCATTTTGCAGGCTGGGTCTGCAACAGTAAATCTAGGCAGCGATTGCAAAATCCCTTGAGGTGCTCCTAGAGGGAGCCGGGCCCGATCAAAACACCACCAGAGACATTTAAGCAGAGAAAATAAATGTGCCTCTATTCTGCAGTGTGACGCCGGTGTGGATCATTTGTCAGTCATAAATCAGTGGTTGGTGGGTACTAAGGGTGATGTTTTCAAACAGCAGACGACGCCAAGGAAAAGACAGCTATGAGGGTGGTCGAAAAAGAGAAAGGGAGAATCAGAGAGAGTAAAGTCTAATGCCCCCAGCCATGGGTGTCTGACTGCTCTGTGATTGTTGTGTAATGGTCACACAGGGATATGTTCTAGTTAGAAATACACAGATTTTCTGCTCTGTACAGAACAGACTTTTTGACTCAAAGGCCCCCTTATACTGGCTAAAATATTTGCTCTAGTATAGCAATTATGACAATATTGCCCGCCATCAGATTTAATTAACCAAAACTGGGTGTTGATACTAAATTAGAGAGGTAGAATTCACATTGTGATTCTAAGATTGAATCTTTTAATAAATCTTTGGTCCCACTTTATATTACAATACTTACTGTGTTAATATTGCAAAACACTTCTACTATTTTTGAGGTGGGATACATGTAAGTTGAGGTACTGGTTTGGTTTTAAAGGTGGGCTAAGGTATAAGAGATTAGTCAACAATGTAATTACAAAAAAATATAGATTTAATTACATGCAGGTTTTTTTTTTTTATACAAGTACTATGTAAAAACAGTACATGGTATAACATTTTTAATATAAATTTAGATCAAATCTTAAATATTTGAGTGGGGGTCATATTTTAGTGGTTTTAGAATTTCATGTATAATATGATCAAATGATTTCAGGTCATCCTGTTTTCCTTTCAACCACAAAACATCTGGTTGAGAATCACTACCCTAACACATTAACACAATCAAGGACAAAGCTGTAGGGGTGCGTGTGTGTTTGCATGTGTGTGTGTCACCAAAACTAGGGTTTCAGGTGAAAAAAAACGGCTGTCAAAGGATGTGGCTAAGCAACCAAAATATATTCCAGCTGTAAAAGAAAAGAACGGTACAGAACAGAACAGAAAAAAAAGAAAACAAAAGCTGACACTCCCCTTGTGCCATTTAGGTATTTTTCTTTGAAATCAAAACAAGAACAGAATATTTCCATTTTCTGTAATTTCTGGAAAACTGCAGGCCTTGCAAATTAAATGGTGGGTTCAGAGTAGGGCTGCACGGGGGGCGGGGGGGAATTCAATCTTGGATGGTATTTATTGATTAATTAACGAATTGCACGCACTGTACCCCTAGTTTTCTAAGCTACTGTACGTGTGAGCATCGATTCTTATCACCTGTCGTCTGTGTTCTTCATGTACTATTTCAGACGGGACTAACAGCTCCGTGTTTATTACAGAGGTGAGAGGCTCAGAGATCATGCGCTCTGTATGTGTGCATTGCTGGTCATTCAGATTGATCACAATTAGTATAATCACAAATCCCATGGTGAACAGGGGTGGGAGAAAAAAAAAAAAAAAAAAAAATCGATGGAAAGATTGTAAATCTTCTGATTATTTAATTATCGATGTTTTTCCCGCATATGGAACATGTGCGCGCTGGACACGCACAGGGCTGAGACACATGCACATTGCTTGACTGTGTGTGCTTCCATCCGTCGCGTTTTACTTTAGATATGGTTTTTATGTACCGTTTGGAATGCATTGGTATTAGATGCACGAAACCTCACGCTGACAGCCTTTGTCACTGACAGTCACGCACGCTTTGTCCTGAAGCGGCTGCGGTTAAATGCATTTATACAAAACTGATGAACACACCGTCAGTTATGTTTTCAGAGCAGAGCAAAACATCTGATATATGGAAAGAGATC
>JAUMHQ010000081.1:13096201-13107743 GCA_032361165.1 Enteromius paludinosus
TCATGGCCTCCCAATAATCCCCATCCATTGATTGGCTGTATCTCTCTCTCCTCTCCACCTGTAGCTGGTGTGTGGTGTCCTGTGGCAGCCGTCACATCATCCAAGTGGATGCTGCACACTGGTGGTGGTTGAGGAGAGACCCCCCCACACCCCCACACCCACCACCCCCATATAAAATGACGCTATATAAAATGCGTCATTCATTCATTCATTATAATGCTATACTAAAACTAAAATTAAAACAGCGCCAAACCCTTAGGATAACATGCAACAAAGAAAAGAACACACCTAAAGCACACAAAATAACATTTTAAACGATTAATTGCTGCTTTGAACGATTACATAATTGTGACGTCTATAATTGTAATTGCAATTATAAATTCAATTAATTGTGCAGCCCTAATATGAATGGATGAATTTCATAATAACATATAGATGTCTTTAATTCTTTATCAAGTTAAGGCATTACTGAATAAAAAAAATCGTACTGACCTCAAACTTTTGAACAGAAGTGCATGTGATGTAAAAAACATGTAGACATATCACTTCATATATGTGGCTCTGTAACGTGTTTAGCGTCTTACTGTAGTATCTGTAGCGACTTCATGCTCATCAGACCTTCACAAAGAGACATGGATCCTTGTTGGCCAAACTGATTCTCTGACAAACTAAATAAAAACAAAAATGTTATCCTCTGTCAGCGACATCTTTTTAAACCAATAGTTTAATCTAAAATGATTTCTGTAATTATTCACCATCAATACCACAGGACTTACTTGAGTTCTGAAAGCTTAGGCAGTAACGGAGTGACTTGTGCTAGTTTAGCAGCACTGGCCTGACCAAGCTGGTTTTTGGACAGACTGTGAATACAAGAAAATAGGAAATCATCACCTACTGATTTTTCAAGCAGTATAAAATAATAATTAAATAAAATATATGTTTTACTGTAGTTTCTGAAGAACCCTGCAGTGGGATAGTGCTATCAATAGCTTCTCTCCAGCCTGGTCAGTCACATTGTTGTCTGACAGACTGCAAAATTCATCAAAGAAAATAAATAATGATGCAATGAATCCTTACTTATATTAAATTCATTAAAAAACTGAACAGTACTGAGTATTTTATACTTTGACAAGTTGGTGTATATATTTCCACCATATTTAATCGTTTTAATTGTGTGCACTAGAGGGCGCACTACTATAATATAAATTGCTCATGCACAGGAGAAGAATAATCTCACTAAGTGCAGTTACTATACCTTAGTTTTTCTAGTCCATTCCATGAAGGAATATATTTCACAAGCTCATAAGCACCACTGTCTCCCATTCGCCAACTTTCCAACCTGTAAACATCAAAAACAGTTTGCAAATTACCAAACACTGTGGCATTTTTGTGGATGTGTTTTTTACTGACCACAATACTTACTCAATCTCTTCCATCTGTCTAAAACCCTTAAAAGAGGACAGCAGACAAAGAATGCCAGTGCCGTTCACAAACGTCTCTGAGGTCACCACCCTGATTTTGTTCAAGCTGAGGGGAACAACCAACCAAAGTAGGGAAGAAAAATCAGGATGTGCTCTCGGGATCAGTACTGCAGATTATTGAGTACTTGCTAAATCTACAATTAATATTTCAGAAAGTTAAAGCCTTTACCTGAGCCTCCTAAGTGAGGTCAAATGGCTGAAGCCTTGAGCTAGAATGGATATACCCTCCTCATCAAGTATCAAAGAGTCAAGTCTATGATTGGGAACAGAATATTGAATATAGTATATCTTGTCAGTGATTATGAATGCATTACAAACTAGCCACATTTCTTAAAATTCAAGCACATATGCTACCGTATCTCTGTCAGTGAGACGCACTGTACCAGACCTCTGACCAGGTCACACCCTCGAACTTCTGTCCTACCAGGGCACTGGGACAGACTGGACAGAAAGAAATGGAGCAATAAGTAATGTTGCACTCTTTATAATCGAGAAACAATGAAGAAATTCAGACACTTACTTGATCGACTTAAGATTTGGCATACTTTGAAATGCTCTTCCAAGTACTGCAGCTCCATGGTCACTTAAAACAAGCTGGGACAAACTGGACAACCAGAGACAATGGGAAATGGTGAAACATATAGGAAGGAAAAAGTAAAAAAATCTCACAGGATGAAATTATCCCCGTAAAGATCACTTGAAAATAGTGTTGTCTAACTATTAATCACATCCAAAAGTTTTTCTTTACATAATAAATGTGTTTGTACTATGTTTATTTATTATGTAAATATTAAAACACACACAGTATATCCTTCAGAGTGGCTTGGGAAGGGGAGGTGTCTAAATCACAGCGTCTGGTCACTGGTCCCTCAGGGCTCAGTTCTTGGACCCCTCCTCTTCTCCATATACACTACATCTCTGGGGCCCATCATACAGGCACATGGATTCTCTTACAACTGCTATGCTGATGGCACACAGCTCTATCTTTAATTTCAACCAGATGACCCAACGGTAGCCGCACGGATCTCAGGCTGTTAGGCGGACATCTCGAAGTCTATGAAATAACATCATCTACAGCTCAACCTGGCAAAGACTGAACTCCTCGTTTTCCCTGCAATCCCAACTCTACAGCATGATTTCACCATCCATCTGGATACATTAACTATTACTCCATCAACTTCTGCAAGAAATCTTGGGAGTTATCTTCGATGACCGCCTCTCCTTCAAAGACCATATTGCGAAAACTGCCCGATCTTTCAGGTTTGCCCTTCACAACATTAGAAAGATCAGGCCCTTTCTTACGGAGCAAGCCACACAACTCCTGTTCCAGGCCCTGGTCATCTCCAGGCTAGACTACTGTAATGCTCTTCTAGCCATTCTTCCTTCATGCACAATCAAACCTCTACAAATGTACTTGATATCATAAAAATAAATAAATAAATAAATAAAATCTCTTAACCCTATCCTTTCTTTCACTTTCTAGCCTGCACTTATCTAAACATTGCCTGCTATACAGTATAATGAGCACTTCCTAAGTTGTTCTTGCCTCTTTAGGACTAATTGCTGCTGTTTTCCCCACCTGTAAGTCGCTTTGGATAAAAGCGTCTGCTAAATGAAAAAATGTAAATGTAAATGTATATATTTTGAAAGTATTTACATGTTAATGCAATATATACATTTTTCTGATATTACATATAAACATATATATTAATATAACATTTTTCTTAAATATATACATGTATGTGCTTGTATTTATATATAAATACTAAATATGCACAGTATATCCAAATAAAATGTAAAGAAAAACCTTGGATGTGATTAATCGTTTGACAGCACTACTAAACTTTATAAACATCAAACCTCAGACTCTCAAATGATGCCGTTTTTGGTAATGCTTCAGCAAGTGTTGTCACCTCATCCTCAGCTGTTCCTTTCAAATCAAGACTGTAAAACAAATTATTTAGAATCGTTTTAATTCAGAATTTCTGTCATTTTTAGTGTAGGTTTTATTGATGAAAATCAATAGTAAAAATATTACATGTTAAATTACAATTATTAAATGTTTTAAAATTAATTGTTCATTATTGTATGCATTTAAAAAAAATAGTTTCCATCAGTTAATATAAAAGGAAATCAATATCACTTGTGAGCAGAATATTTTTATTGTAAATAATTGCCTATTAAGCTTTATTTTTGTCAAATTTTGCAAATAGTATGAAAAAAATAATTAAGATTTATATATTTAGGGTATTTACATGCAAAGAAGTTAGCATTACAAGAAAACAAGTTGGACATTTTATTACAACAATGTTTAAGAATAATTGATGCATGCATTTTAGAGATTATGTTAAAAAAACGTATGTTTTAAAACACCCATTCTAAAATAAAGATGACTACCTTTGGTACACTTACGAGAGGTTCCTGAGGTTCTGTAAGAATGGAATGACCGCAGAAAAAACATCTGCACATTTTCTGTCCACTCTGAGCTGAGAAAATCTGGACGTAAAATATAGTAAGCAGAATTTCTACTAAGGATTAAAAAAACATCTACTGGAAAAAAGATTTGTATCAACTCTCATTGGCTTACCTTAAATCCTGCAAGGCATGACATTTCTGAATGGGAAGTGTCAGAAGAGCGAGATGCTCTCCTTCTATGTCACAGTCATCAAAGCTAAATAATGTGGAGTTGTACATCAAATACAAAGAAAATAACAAAAACAAGAGTGAATAAAACCACAAAGCAAACAAGAAGCGGACAATCAAACTAAAAAAAACAACATACCTGATGGACCGCAGAGCAGGTGAGAATCTTTCAAGAGGAGCTCTGTCAGAAGGAAAATGGGCCAAGCTTTGCATATTAATTTACAATATTTATCACTATTCTATGAGCATAAAAAATAATAGAATTATCAAGCTTACACAAAAGTGGATCCAAGACTGGAATTTCCCTCTGTAATGATGTTTATGGATGCACGGTTGACACTGCAAAAATTGAGTAAAATATGTTGTTTTTTTATCTCATCTCTTTTCATATTTTGCTCTAAATGTTTTATGTAATCAGTTGCCACTACATTACTAAGCTAGGAATAAAATAAGAGCAACATCACCACACAGGAAACCACTCAACATATACCCACAACCAACCCACAGTTAAGTAAATAAATGCATCATGGTTAATTCAAGAGACTTGAACATTTGCAGTTTTATAGGTCATACAGTGGGTACGGAAAGTATTCAGACCCCCTTAAATTTTGATCTTGGGGGTTCTTCTTTATCTATCTCACCAAGGCTCTTCTCCTCGATAGCTCAGTTTGGCCAGACGGCCAGCTCTAGGAAGGGTTCTGGTCGTCCCAAACGTCTTTCATTTAAGGATTATGGAGGCCACAATGCTCTTAGGAACCTTAAGTGCAGCAGAAAGTTTTTTGTAACCTTGGCCAGATCTGTGTCTTGCCACAATTCTGTCTCTGAGCTCTTCAGGCAGTTCCTTTGCCCTCATGATTCTCATTTGCTCTGACATGCATTGTGAGCTGTAAGGTCTTATACAGACAGGTGTTTGGACTTCCTAATCAAGTCCAATCAGTATAATCAAACACAGCTGGAGTCAAATGAAGGTGTAGAACCATCTCGAGGATGATCAGAAAAAAATGGACATCACCTGAGTTAAATATATGAGTGTCACAGGGTCTGAATACTTAGGACCATGAGATATTTCAGTTTTTCTTTTTTAATAAATCTGCAAAAAAGAAACCAATTCTGTGTTTTTCTGTCAATATGGGGTATTGTAATAAAGAAAAAAAATTACTTAAATGATTTTAGCAAATGGCTGCAATATGAAAAAAAGAGTGAAAAATTTAAGGGCGTCTGAATACTTTCCGTACCCACTGCATAATGCGATTTCAAATTTTCTTTCCTTTCTGGAGTGTTGCATCTGTTAGTGCATAGATAAGATCCATAAAGTTGCAAAAACTAAAGTATTAAAACAAGATATGCCCTAAAACACCTCGTTTAAACATGTCCCCACTTTTCTACATCACAGAATGGGTTTATTTTCATAAGAAAAGAAAGAAAGAAAAAAGGCGGAACAATTATTCTCGCTGTAGTGTTGTTGTCGGCGCCATGCTCTGGAGATGCTGTGTTTTGTTGTGAAAGTCAAACTACGTTGTTCGCGATTCCAAAAGAGGACACAACAAGAAATCAGTGGTCAAGTCATAATCACAACACTGTACCCAAATATTAGAGTGTATTCAGCGCATTTACAGAGAACTGATTGCCTGTGCTGGCTGTGCATGAAGACTATAAAGTGTGGCAGTTCCAACTTTGCAAGGACAGTCTGGTGCTTTTGACTCACAACCTATAAGTAAGTTTTCTTATTAAAATAATCTGCTACTTTTCAAACGGGTGTTTTGAGCTTGTTGTTTGTCGTTTCTACAATATCAAATGCAGACATGGTGTTATGTTTACAAGGCTCGATGCAACTAGAGCCCTGCAACGGCCTCAAAATTTAGGCCCAGGCCTGGCCCCGATTTTATAAAATAATGCCTTCTCGTCTTGAACAGGAGCACTTCACAAAATGAGGCGAAACTCAGCAAAAAAGACATAATAAATATATATAGAAAGCTTAAATTACCACTTAACAAAATAAAAAAAAATCGAAAACAAAAACTAATTAATTAAATCAAATAATCGGTAAAAATTACTTCTCTTTAAAAACTTGAACCACATAAACACATTGCATTACACCAAATACACAATATCATGTTTTTTGTAAATAAAAACATTGTGGTGTGCTCAGTCAATCCCTCAGTGGTCACAAAATGTGTGTGTGCTAACTGTGGGTTACTGCTTCAGAAGCGCACCTGATTTCTTTGATGTGTGGCTGCAAACTTAGGCATTTCGCAATGAGACTGGAAACAGCATTTCTTGTCAACCACGGCTCTTCAATCCTAATAAAGACATTCCAAATACAATATTATCCTCACATTGTACTTGCTATATAAAAGTAGCTTCTAATCACAGATTACATCTGTTCTTTGTTGCTTTGTTTTACTAACAACAATTCATATACATGCATTGACATTTCCCCACCATATATCCAGAGTACAGTAGTTTCCAAAAAATTTCAAATCATGTTTTGGTGTCTTCCATTTTGTGGTGAAAAGAAATAACTAATTTCACAGGTAGCACGTTATGGCCCGGTTTCACAAACGGGGCTTAGCTTAAGCCAGGACTAGGCATTAGTTAAATTAAGATATTTAAGCGACTTTTACAAAAATGCCTTATACGAAAATATTACAGGTGTGCATCTTAACACAGAACAATGACACTGACATGTTTTAAGATATGTCGGAGCAAGGTATTTTCATCTGAATTTCGGGTTTTTAAATTTATATAAGGGTAGTGACCAACAATTTTTTAAGAAATGCACAATAAAAGGTTGCAAAATTCGAAACGTTAAAGAAACACATTTCGAAATAAACAGATCTTTTGTTCATTTCTTACCTGATGTCTCTGTGTTGGTGGCAGCTACTGAACTGTCTAACAAAATACTCAATCTGCTCAGAACTCAGACCGTTATTTCTTAATCTGACAGGAACAGAAAAAAAATGAAATAAAAAATATATTTAAAAAATGCACAAGTCCTCTTAAAACAGTCTGTAAACTCAACAGATCTTTGCCAAACCTTACTTCACAGTTTGGATCGTGGAGAGCTCAACCAGGCTGTCCAGAGAGAAAAGGCCTTGACTGTGCAGTGAATTAGAAGACAATCTAAAGAATAGAGGAATAACCAAAGCTTTTTGTTTTAATGCCCATGAAACCTTAAACCAATTTGTTTTTGGATGGTAACAGATATGTGCAGTTCGCACATCCCTGAAAACACTGATAGTGTTCAATTAATTTAATAAGGGGACTAATAACAGGAAGAATCTTTAAAACACAGCACTTTTCTGACAGGACACATAAAGAACATTAGCAAAACACACTTAATAACATTACTGTGCTTAAATACTCACTCTAATGTAAGGAGTCTAGGGCATCTGTTCACTATTTCCACAAGCTTCTTTACATGTATGACCTCAAAACCACACTCCCTTAGCCTATAGTTAAGACAACAAGAGGAAGTTAAACAACACACTACTTTCGCTTTTGACTTGAGTGATTAAATCATACTCATCTCGTGACTCTCTAATTGTGTTTTTACCACACGTCTTCTGGGAAATTACCTAAGAGTTTTGCCATTGACGTGTTCCTGCATAAACTTGATCAGAGACTGATTTTCCACTCCGAGACTAAAGATGAGAAACACACATATAATAGATAAGCCAATCATTGTTTACCTCAATGAAAAGTAAGGAAAGAATTGAAGTGGTACAGTAGCATGTTAGCCTTTACCTGACTTCAACTGCAACAACTTTCTCACAGGTGTTCATTGAGTTGACCAAATGCAGTGCCCCGATTTGAGTTATTTGGTTGCCAGTGAGGCTGCGAAGAAGCACGATCAGTAAACATTACAAGGTACATTCATCCATCATTTCAATAGCATGCTAACTCTACATCTGTCACTGAACTCTCACCTCACTGAGCTGGAGATCTTTAGTTTGGGCAAACAGTCAACAAAACATTTCACCCCTTCATCATACAGAAAGTTATGAGACAACCTACGGTGGCGAAAGAAATACAAATGAACTGTTTGTGATTACAGGACAGCCAAGTACACCAACTTCTGTTAAGATGAGAAGATGGAGGTAAAAGAACAAAGGAATACTTACTCCAATTCAGATAGACGAGGACAGTTCTCCAGTATTTTTGAGAGCCTCTCAACACTGCTTTTGCATAGTTTATACTCTGTGAGCCTGTTAACATCACAGAGAAAGTTTCCAAAAGTGCAAGGGCCACAAAATGAATAAAGCAATAATCTATTACAGTGATATGGCACGTTCGGTTGGCATCATCTCACTCAAGTTATGCTCTCAATAAGCCAGCCAGGAATAGAACCAGTGTAAATAAGAGATGTCAATGTACAGTGTAAAGGCACGTTCATACCAAGGATGATAACTATAAAGATAATATTAAATATTACAGAATATCAGAGTACACAACACAGCTATAACAATAAAGGCACAGAGAAACAATATCTTTGGAATCACTTGATGAAGCAGCGTAATTATAGCTAAAATAAAAATTAAAAGGGATGCCTAATGCATTTTCAGGCATTCTGACTTATATAAACTGTTGAGAGTTAGATTTTTCTTTGTCACATGTTCGTACACATTTCAGTAAGTCTGCTTTTGAGTATGGCACTGTATAATTTCATTAAGAATGAATATTTTGTATGGGTACTTTTTCAGGATAAGCATACACACACACACACCAACCAGAGAAAGAGCAAGTGCACACCTAACTATGATGGTAATTATTTTAAAATGCTCTTTCTGTGAATCATCTGATTAAATAATTTAAATTTTTTTCGGTCCTGCCAATGTACCCAGTATTTTTGGAGGTTTTTTAAAATAATTTTTCTTATCTTATAAAACTGTGATTTTAGGTTTATTATATCAAGGATTGCTCCTCGAAAGGATGTTGGTTTTATTATACTTTTTTTATCATGCAATTTCACATTCATAAATGCAAGATTACAAAAGACAAACCTATTTTTATGGTGCCTGCAAAAGAGATTAAAATGTACGTAGATGTAAGGTCAAAGTCTAGTTATAGTAAAGCAATTAAAATTATTAATATATGCTCCTCCTATAACATAAAATAAAATAAAATTAATGGTGCTGGCCTGAAATGTTAATATATGTATACCATATATTTGTCTGTAAACTGACGCTTACATATCCTCTCTTATTTTCTTTTTTTAATATATTTTTCTTTTCTTTCCACCTTCCTTCTTGTTGAAGCATGTGAAATGCTTTGTTTTATAGTGGGATATTGCACTGTACATGCTACTTGGTGACAATAAAGCATTATGATTTTTTCTTTTAAATAGTCGTGATGAGCTGACATTACTTACTTGCAAATTGCTGCCTCTGCTTTTTCAGGAACAAACTTGATGAAGGCTTCTGCCCGGTGCCTGAGAATCATGTGAAAAGCAACTTAAGAAAAATTTAAGATTTGTGATTTTTAAAACTGAAGAAAGTCAACCCAAGTTTAATATCTTAGAGGAGCAGAAGTAGGTACCTCAGTTCTACAGCTGTGACACGCTGACAGTCAGCAAGAGATCTGATCATTAACAAAGCCCCATTTGTACACAGGTCAACATGACTTAGGCTGAAAAACAAATTTATCATGCATGATTAGTTATATCAGGTATTTTATGTTGGAGATAAACCACAGCTGAGATAAACCAGACTGTTGTGGCCACTTACTTCAGTAGTTGAAGAGACGACATTTCAGGAAGAATCAGCATCAACCTCTCAACAGACTCAACTGATAATTTTAGATGAGAGAACCTGTAAAACAAATAAACAATGAGGACTACCTCAAAACAGATAATGCATGCATCTGGCAAGTCTTATGTCTAAACTAAATATTTGCAGAAGAGTTACTCACGCAATGTTCAGAAGGTTTTTGCATTCTACCAGTTGCTTACACAGCTTGGCCATGTAGACAGGGTTGATATCACTGTAGGTTAAGCTGGAAAAATGAAAGCATTTAAATGAATCTTAATTGTAATGTTGAAACAATTTACATTGTAATAAATAAAAGTAAATAAATTATTAAATGATCACCGTTAAATCAATATAGAGTCCAATTGAAATATGTACCTGAGTTTTTTATGCAGATGAATTCCGGTTACATTTGTGCTCCGCTGTCTTGAATAATGTCAGAATTCATAAAGCACATTAGTTATTCAAAACCAACATTTACATATGCACTATTTTATGTTAAGCAGAAATGTCTGCAGCTGTTTCAGTACCGTATATTGGTGTCAAACCAAAGAACCAACTTTTTCTTTCCATTTTCACTGGTGAGAGAAAGCACAGCATTTTCAGACAGGCAGTAAAATGGTCAGTAACTCCATACAGAGTTTGACAAGGTAATTACCTTGCATCCACTTTCCACAGGTTCTTTTGTTTACAGAGGGCAGAAGCAAGCATCACCACCCCATCCATATCAACACCATTTTCACTGACACTGTGTGAGCATTCAGAGAAACATATAAACTCTTTTGAAAACAGAAATGCACTAGAAGTTTATAGGGGAAGTTATTTTGAACATGCAAAAAAAAAAAAAAGAAGTGTGTCACTGGTTAACTGTCAAAAATGAAATTGCAGAGAAAACATTGGCCTACTTGATTTCCTGAATCATTCCTAATTTAGGCAGAAGGTCCAGAATCTTTTTCAGGCCCTTGTTTCCCAGCGAGTTGTTGGACAAACTGAGAGATGAGAAAAACATTTTTAATTTGCGCCCTACTTACAAGAAGAATCGTGGGGGCATCAACTCAATCAGCAGTAATGTTAATTAACTTTAGAAGTGAAGAAAGTGAGATTAATGATACTTATGATATTTTGATACTTACTCTACAAGGGTTATGTAGGAAAAGCCCCTGAGTTTATTACACAGGCTGACTACATTGGAAACATTGATGTTACACTGCTTTAACCTATAAAGAAAGAGATCATTCCTGTCAGTTCAGTATGTTTGGTTCAGAAAATACTACCCACTAGTGATGCGCGGGTTGACCTAAAATGATAGGGTGCCCGCTGTCATCCGCGGTCACTCGTGGTTACGAGACCCAAATATTTTAATGATATTCGGGTCGCCATCGGTCGGGTCGTTTGAAAAAAAGATGCCAATTGAACCTTTGTAATTTATATAGTACTAGACACAATTTCCTATGAAATACATAGGCCTACACCTTATTGGCTAAATTACTGGCGCGAAGACGACGCACAAGCTCAGTCTGCATGTAGAGAAAAGGTGAAGACTGGGGAGTGGAAGCTCCGCAAATATACAAATAGAAAGAGCAAAGTGTGGGAGACATTTGCTGAAATAATGAAAGATGATGACCAAAGTGCTGGCTTTGTCATGTGTAGGCTACCTTTTGAATGTTGAGC
>JAUMHQ010000081.1:13108226-13128041 GCA_032361165.1 Enteromius paludinosus
ATCCGTGTGGACGAAACGCCAATACGATAAAAAATGTATACGTATACAGCGAAACGCGTCTCCGTGTGGACAGGCCCTTAGTGACCCCAAACGATTTGAACATTATTGTGCACCCACTTACTCAGCAAAAACAATGAATCTGATCAAACGTTACTTTCATCAACTCCAGGCCCTGTTAAAAATACTGCAAAGAAATTCAAAAACAAAAAGTGTTTTAAAAGGAGGAGGAAAACAAAGGCAGTGAAGGATGCCTCTACAGAAGAATGTGGCCAATGTTTTGATTCCTTACCCAACCCTGAGCACAAATCACACACAAAAAAACTCCCACGATGATTGACAGACAACCAAATTAGATTAACATGCCAATCATTCCCCTTATCATTTTTCCTATTAACTAACAAAACAAATGAAAGGATTGTTCAGGGAAGTGGTTAATGCCATATATATTGTAGCTAGTAACTTTCTGGGAAACCAGGAGAAGAACATATTAACTAGAAGAGGTGAAAAACAAAGAGAGGCAATATGATCTCTGCCATTATCAGCTTTTGTGATAGAGCAAATGACTTTAAGCTGCAGTAAGTGATGTTAACTGCTTCGCTATCTTCCACCAGACATGTGACCAGAGCATGACTCGACCATCTTTGCGTCAATACACAGCACTGGGGAGGAGAATAGAGTTACGACACTGAGATTTCCTGTGTGTTTTAGCAGCCCTGTGTCAACAGCCCCTGACATAAATGCTGCAATCTTGTGCTTTGTCTGCACTGCTGGTGGGTTAAAGAGGAGGAGATGATCTGAGAGGGATCAGACCAAACGAGCAGGTGTGAAAACAGTCCCAAAGGTGAAGGAGAGGATCTGATGCTGGGTGAGCATAACACATTTTTTACAAACAGTTAAAAATCTATCTTTCTGCATGACTCACAAAGTGCATGTAATTATTATTATTTTTTAATTAATCCATTTTTTTTGTCATTTTAATAAAAAAAAAAGACTTAATTCAAACTAGAATTTGCACCACATTTTATGTTAAATACTCCACACTGTTCCATAAAAGTTAGCACATGCTTAGCTGCATCAATATGATCCTCCAAAGCTATTGTGACAAACGCATTCGAATTCTACTCCTCGCTTTTACAATACGAGCCAAAACCCCTCCATTGATTAGCTTAATGTGTTTACATATTTACCCATCTGAATGCGGAGGTTAAGTATCATGTCAGCAATTATCGCTCGCAGTGATATTACTCTGCCCAATGGATCTTTATGCTAATCAACACAAGCACTTGTATGTCCAGTGTAAGCTGCTGCTAGAGGCCCATTCACAGAGAGATTCCCGCTCTTGATAAAAACACACAATCATCATATTTGCATAATGGCTTTGCTTGCACCTGCTTCCAGCAGTGCTTCGCTTCCTAGCTAAAGACACACACACGCAAACAAACAAACACACACGCTGGAATTTAAACAGCTTTAGACTCGCATACAGAAAAAAACTGCATAAATGCAGAACGCCTGCTGAGATGTACAAATAGATGTGTGTTTATGCCCACGCTCGTACAGTCAGCACCGGCTGAGTTATAGAAGAAGAAGATGTTTTAAAAAGACCTGAGCATTCAGGCAGCTACAGAACGAGAGAAAACGGCGAGAGAAGAAAAGAGATAGATAAAGAAATTGGGAACACAAAAGGCTGTGCGTCTCTAAAAGTAGTAAATTAGGGTGCAATTTGCTGCTAAGGGGATGGAGCTAATTGATGGAGCCAGAGAAAGAGGAAGTCAGTGAGGGATAGCAATGAGAGAGACGGGTAAAAGAGATCAGCTCCGGTGGTTGAACAATCAGACCCCTGCCACTCAACTTAACCCCTAATCTACCTCTGGCATCTGAGAAGAGCAGCTGTTAACCAGCAAAACTTTCTTTGTGAAGCTGATCGAAGTATTAGAGCTGGGTTCTTCTTTTGAACAGTTTAATCTTATAAATTCAAGTATTGGGATCAAATGATCTTCACGACATGTGACCCTCGACCACAAATGCAGTTTAAGTCGCTGATGTATATTTGTAGCAATAGCCAAAAATGTATTTTATGGGTCAGAATTATCGATTTTTAATCGTTTCCCTTATCTGACCAATATATTTCTGGTCGTGGAGTCTCTACTAATGAGCTGATGCGTTGATTCAGGTGTGTTTGATTAGGAAAAGTTGGAAAGTGTGTAGTGTTGGTGTGCCTCCAGGAACAGGGTTGGGAAACCCTGCAAAGGTCAATCAAAAGGTTAAAATAGGAGAAATCACTGAACACAATTAATCCAATATCAGTCATTTATCAGTCATTTAGCTATCAGCTGAGAACCCAATATGGTGCCACTATATCAGCTTGCCATATTTGCTCCAATTTATTACACATATCATACATACAAAAACTATTTGTTCATAAAAGAGAACTTTATCGAAACTTACATGAGATGATCCACATTCTTGAAACTAGGGAGGATTTCCAAACAATCCAGATCAACTGAACAGCCACCAATGTCCAAACATACGTTCTGATCAGCAGCCGCTGTCACAAAGGCTAAAGAATCCATGTCAACTGCACTGAGTCTGATGTTTCGCAGTTCAAACTGTGGTCTCGAACCGATTGCTCTTGCCAATTTTACATCTTGAGTCTCATGAGCGCATCGACACAGCTCCACAATTTTGGGGCCTGTTTGACTGGTACTTCCTGCAAATCCCAACAAAACATTACGGACAGTATCTTGACGCTTTTGTACGCAAGCCATAGTGCTTTCGGGCCCTTTAAGCTGGACCAAACTGGACTTGCAGGCCTCCGCTGCAAGCCCACATACGTAAACATGGAGAGAGTCTGTAAAAATGGATTTTGGATCAATCTTGGTGGTCCAACGAGTTTTCAAGTTAAGCTTCTTTTTAAGTTGACTTATTGTGATGTTCTGATTCGTCATGAGGTGGAGAGCAGCAAGAAACTCCTGCATTGTAAGGTGCATGAAGGTGAAACCATATCCTGAAGATCCATCCTCAAAAGTCAGCTTCACACGAGATAGTATTCCACTTTTAACACCAAATTCCTGGAGATCTGGAGACACATCTGTGTCCATGAAGACTATTGTGCTTTCCTCAAGTCCTTTGAGGGCCAACTGACTCATCTCAAAAATTTTAGATCTGTATTTCTGCAGCGGAGATGTACCAGACACCCCACCTCCACAAATGCGCTTGAGGAAGGCCAAGAGGATCTTCATGTAAATTTGGGTTAAGGACGTTGGTAGCTGTAGATCAGTTCCATCACTGGAGAACAGATACTCCATACATACACAGCAAATATGACACAGTCCTGGTATGTGAGACATTGACAAGAGGTGTTGGTTGTTCATCAACAAGTTTACAGCTTTCTTTTTGACTTCATCTCCTTTTTTACGAAAGTAGTGCTCAGCGTATTCCTTTACACTCAATCGGTCAAACCCTTGAAGCTCACAGGTTATGTAGCCAGGGCTTCCAAACATGTCAGTCACATCTCTTGGTCTACAGGTGACCAACACAGTGCAATCTGGAAGGAATTTACGATTGCACAGTCCTGAGAGGAGATCTGTCATTGGAAGAGGTCTGTGCGGGTCTTTGATGTTCGCCAGTTTTTTAGGATGCGTAAGTTTGGCACGAAACTCATCATATCCGTCAAATATGAAGCAGACCTTCTCAGGGTTGGAGAGGATGAACTCAAACACTGCATCACGCTGTTCCGCATCATCATTACAAGCAGGATAAAAGAGAAAAAGTAGTTTTTTCAAGGACAAATCACGTGAGATAAGATTGAGATGCCGGAACTCCAGCAGGAACAGCAGTTGAATGGATGGGAATGAGCCTTTAGCCCAGTCACGACCGAGGCAATGAACCAGCAGGGTCTTACCAGATCCAGCCTGGCCCAGCAGCATGACAACCCTGTTAGTGGTTTTCAAAAGAGACTCAACAGATACTTTATGCTCTGACTCTTCTCCTTCATGATTGTCAAGAGAGGCTTGAGGCTGGACGGTCCTGTCTTTCCCTCGTGTAGGGTTCCTGTGTCTTAAATACACCCATGTGTCTTCCAAACGGATGTCCTTTACTACACCTTGTGCCACTGCCTCATGATTTTGCGATACCTTGGATTTAAGAGCATCCGTGTAGCTCTGTAAATGATCTAGGTAAAAAAATCAAAGCATTATTACACTCTAAATCTTGGGGGTTTTTTCCAATCCAAATTCTGGGTTGAGCTTTTTGGGTCTATTTTGTTGTTATTTTTTCCAGTGTTCGGGTAGTTTTTGTGTTACCTAGATTATGTTTCAGACATAACAACACATTGTTTGATCGTTTTTGTGACACCCAGATCCTGGGTCAGACGTAAGGTTATGTTACTTATTTCGTGTTAATTTGCATCCAAATGTGTGTGCATTTTATTGCAACATAAAATTGTCCCTGTACTGGATATCATTTAATTTTATGCAAAGCAACATACAAGAGTGCAGATGCAAATTATCTGTTTTTTTTGCAATATGGAAATGCCTGATGCCTTGCATAAAATAAATTATTTAATTCACAAAGATAGAAAAGCTTTAATTCTTAGATATGTTCAAAGACATGTACTGTATACTGTCTGTTTATGGGCAGGTAAGAGTCAGTCACAGCATAAAACGCAGGGTGGCAATCTAAAGTTAGCAGTTGGGTTGCCAGGACATTATATAAATAATATTTACATTTAAAAACATTACGAATATATAAACATTAGGATCTGTGCCAAATGTGAGGTACGTAATTCCAACGCCTGGTACTTTCAGTTTCACTTCATATTCAAAGCTCTATATTTTAATTTAATTATTTTTCTGTCTCTAATACCATTACATTTAAATGATTGGTTTTAGAGTGAGCTATACTAACATACATCTATGACCTTTTTCCTAATGTAAAATTAGGATTTGTAAATTCTATGGATTATCTTACCCAGCTAAAAGGAAAGGAAAAGGAAGTGACATGTGGCCAGGTATATGGTTTCCCATACTTGGAATTTGTGCTCTGCATTTAACCCATCCAAGTGCACACACACAGCAGTGAGAAGTGATCAACCACGCACACACACCCGGAGCAGTGGGAAGCCAGTGCTGTGGCGCCCGGGGAGCAGTTGGGGGAACAGTGCCTTGCTTCCCTATCCATTAAGCCACAACTGCCCCTGACCACAGGTAAAAGGGAACGTTCTCTAAAGGTTCTTTCAAAAGTTATCAAAAACTTCTTGCATAATGTTAGTAGAACGTTTCCTTATCTGCAACTGATAAATGTTTTAAAAGCGTTAACATAAAAACATTATCATTGTGTTCTTAGTGGAACATTCTAAAAAAGTTTTGAATAACGTTCTTGTAACCCTACAAGAATGTTAATACAACGTCTAAAAATACTGGACATTTTGAATGTTCTAAAAATGTTCAAACATAATGTTTTTATAACTTAATGGAAACATTAGGCAAACGTTCTTCTTAGAACATTATATATAATGGGGACGTTCTTAACGTTCTTAGAACATTAATTTAACAAGAGACTAAAACGTTCTAAAAACCTTTTGAATAACATTCTTATAACCAAACAACAATAGTAAAGGCCAGTTCACACCGTACAGACAATGGCCAACCAAGTCCAACAGACTAGTCAGACTTGTTGGATCAGTGTGGTATCCCTGTCAGATGTCGGTTGGAGTTGGTTAGAATTTGTTTTCACTTAAACTTCAAAAACCACATCTTCACCCACAGTCTCTTTTGTTAAATTCACTGCCATTTATATGAATAATGACACACAAATACATTAATTAGAGTAAAATTTGGATTGTGAATCCATTATTTCCCCAGTCAGTGTCTGTTGGTGTGGTGTGAACATGAATCTTATTTTTTCAGAAGATTCTAAATACAACAGCCAACTTAATAAGCCAACTAGTCTGTTGGAGTCTGTTGGTGTCTGTCTGTGCGAATCTGCCTTAATACAACTGGACATTTTAAACGTTCAAACAATAATGTTTTTATGACTTAAAAGGAACATTACGGGAATGTAATTATAATGTAAAATTGTATCCACATGCAGATATTTTTAGCTGTACAAAAGTCGTTTTGCTGCTTGATATTGAAGATCGGTGTGTCTTATTATGTTATTTTAGTGTATTATCTTAATTATTCAGTTTATTTGAATAATAAATAAATTTAATCCCGCTGCTCACAAAACAATAAGCAGCAAGTACAAATCAATGCGAGCGAGTATAAAAGTCAAAGTCAAAAATAAATGTCAAAAATATGTCCTAAAAAATATGTCCTTAAAAACAATTAACGGAACAATCCAAAATCATTTTACAGCGCAGGATACGGCAGGCATTTAAGCACTCATCAATCCATCAACATGCTTCCTATACTTACCCAGCTCTTGGGTTAAAAAAACCCCCACAATTGGGCTGTTTAAACACATTCTTCATTAGAGTGTAGGTTTTATGGATTTAAATTGCAGTTTAAACTTAGTTACTTAAATTTCACTTTAATAGTCTCTTTAGTCATTTAAAAATCTCTGTTATTGTTTTAGAAACAAAATATGAAACCATGTACCATCTGCAAACAAATAATGCTAGACATTATCTAAAAACTAATTTAGTGTTTTTATTTCCATTTGCCTTCCATTTCCTTAACACAGCTTGAAACCTGACTGATTTCAATTAAAAAGTGTTCATGCTATATTTCTTGTGCCACTTGGTTTGATATTTTGTTATGGGGCAACTAAGTATTACGGTGTTAAATATTAAATATTAAATATTAAATATTAATGACAAGGTTCAGTGTTAAAATAATCTTTTTATGTGTGTACTGTTCCTGCCAGGTTTAGAAAACACTTTATGGACGAACCCTGCAGCAAATGTTTTTCTATTAATTAACCAGCCTTAAAGCAATACTACAGTTAAAGTAATTTTTGCAGCTGATCTTTAGATTAGACCTACTGGATTTTGTAACGGAAAATATTCTAATAAAGCAAAATATCATTGTTCTAATACATATATCCAAGCAATTATTTAGTAAAGTAAAAATTAAGCAAATATGCTAATTATTTTTGTTTGGATTGATGTAAGACATTGTATGAATGCAGCTCTTCTCGTTGAATAGCTGATGGGTTGCTGTCAGTGAAGTCAAAGTAAATGAAACTGTCCGTTTGCTGAGAGTGATTGCTTTCACAATGAATCAAAATTCAAAATGGGTGTGTGCCTTTAAAATAAAACATACCTAGCCGTGGACGTTTCACATGTGGTGAAGTTGACGAATCAACAGTCTCGCATGTATGACTAAAGTTTGCTCCTTAAAAGCATAGAAAACAAACCCAGAATTCAATAACATTTATATATTTTACACAATCGCTTCTTTTTTAAACATCTATAAGACACTTTCACTTTCACTTCAGAGTTTGTTTTTAATTATGTGTCGAGATGAAATTGTAAAACTCTCAGAGTAGAAACTGGATAGAATACGTTCTTAAAATTAAATATGAATAATATTCAAATTAAGCTTTAATTTTAATTGTAAATACGTACAGTATGGTATGAGGAGGGAAAAGCTGCAGGATAGCTACAAGGTTAAACAAAGAAACAACAACAAAAAAACAGCAGAACATGACTTACCAGGGGGGTATCCCACCGTGGACACCAATGTAGTTTCAAGAACAAATGGAATGTTTTCACAGTAGTTGTATACTGTGTTGAGAAACTGTTTACACAAGTTTCGGTCCGATGTCTTAAAGTAATCTATAATTGCTGAGACACGATCTCTGGTGTTGTTCAGTGACCGTATCCGATCCAGTGTTATAGGTTCCACTAAGGCAAAGATGCGATCCAGAACACCATTGTTTTGTTCGCAGAGCAATTCCACCAGTGCACTGGCCTCCTGGGCCACCAGTGCCTGGATGTCCCCCGGCCAGTCCACCATATCCATCCTCATCCATTAGCTGGGGAGAAAAAAAAAAATCCTTCATTTTGCTTCGTAGAACTTTTTAACTGAACAAAACTCACTCGCCACAATAATTGTAAAGGTGCTGTGTGCTGATCTAAACAACGTGTAGCAAAGCACAGCAGGTTTATGTTGTCGGAGCATGTGGTCCAACACTACAGGCTTTGTTTGGCTATGCTTAGGGTATGTGGATTGCTACAAGTCAGTTCAATACTTTTCAGTTCCATAATTAAACGCTTCAAATACTGATAGAAATTGATTAATCTTAGAAAAAATTAAACAAAATTCACTTGAGAAAAACAGTATAAAGGATGTGTTTTCTACAGACGAGCCATGACATTATAGCTCACTATTTATTCTGAAGTAAATGCTTTTAGGGTGTTATGCTTGTTATCACTGAGAACATGTAGCTCAAGCAAAACTTTAGCTAAGAAGGTTTCTGTCCGTGCAGTTAATTACTAAAATATAGTAAGATGTTTTAGTAAATACGTAGCAGTAAATACGTTCCCATTGAGTGACCAGCAGGAAACGACAATGCCACTGAAGGCTGAGCTGGTGAATAAATGATGCAACGTTAAATCAACAACGTACTTCGATCACAGAACTCATATGCAGCACTAATAAATGTATATGTTTATAATAAGAACTGATATGATGTGTCTACTCACCGCTGGTGGCATAACGCATCGGGTCCAGTTTAGGGGAAGAAAATGAAACTAAAGTAGCTGGTTTGGTTTCGATTTATTTTATATGCGTAATAAAGCCCCGTATCCTGTAGAGTGCCAAACGCTGGTGCGACACTATTAAACCAAACCCGCCAAACTGCGCTGGTGCGTCATTTAAGGGCGTTTTAATATAAAATAACATTTTATCTATCGACGACTGAGCATGTTGAAAGGCTTATTTTCGCATACTTTTCTTTTTAATCCAAACACAACCAAAAGCACTTTATAACGACTTCAGTGGTTTTAGTTAGTGAACATATATTCGAATACAATCAAATGCAAGGTTAGCGTTTTTGTTGTTCATTAAAACTACCTTTGTTTCACTGATTCGATGAGCAGAGGCAAAAATCGATTTCAACGTGTATGTGACGCACATAACAACCTTAAAAGTTATGCATTGAAGTTCGTCGTCATAATGTATTTCGGTGAGTGCATTTGAGGACAGCACGGTGACGCAATGTATAGAATGCCGTGATGTGTGTACACTGACGCCGCGTAGTGGTGATACCAAAGCAGTACATTCCTTTATTTCCTTAAGAACAAGATGAAGTCGGGGTTTTTCCGGGAGGTTTGTCGTTGCAAAGCATTTCTTTCCGTGAGAAGGAGTGCATTTGAGGACATGAGTGTTGGTATGTATAGAATGTTTACAGTCTACAGGCCTAGTGGTGATATAAAATCATTGCACCCCTTATAAGGACATCAAGATGTAGTTTTACATTTAATTAATTACAAATAAAACAGAACAAGATAAAAAAGAGTTGATTCTTTGTTTTCATGAGTGTCAAAATGTAAGAAGAAAGACAGGTTTAACCAGAAACGTGCAACACATAATTATGTGACAGCACCAGGAAATGTTTAATAATAGTAATATAATCTCCACATTGCATTATGGAGGTCATGAGATCATATTACTGAAGGTCATAAAACTAAGTCATTGTGGTTCACACTTTCATATTTACAAATATTTGAGCACTGCACCGCTACGCCAAGAATTTAAGCTCATTCAAGCCATAAAGGCAGATATAGTAATTCATATTTTGTTTATGTGATTTATGTGTGCACAAAGTCAGGATGAAAGACAAAATCCAGTCAGCTGAGACAAGACTGTCAATTCAGTGTCCTTTTGAGGAACTCCACCAGCAGATGTTGTGGAAAACCAAAATCCAGCTGGACAATCACATAGCCCTGTACCAGCACAAACAAAGATATCAAAAAATGTAGTGATTCACCATTGATAGCATATTAGAGTGTATCTAAAAGTGTAATATACTCACATCCTGAGGTAAAACTTCAGGATTGATGAGGTCGAAGAGATTGAGCCCCTGTTCATTCATCAAAGCGGTTAATTCTGGCTCCAGGTCTGAGGATAAAGATCGAATATGAAGAAAGTAGCGCATGATTGACATGCTCGCTGCTTGACTATGGGGTCACACTTACATGATATGACTTTGGGGATTCCCATTTTTTCCACGGCCTCCTGAAGATAACTTTTTAAGTTCTCCTCCATCTTTAAGGAGATCATATGTAATAATATAATAAATGTAATAGGCCTAATATAATAATAATAATATAACATTTATTTTATTCTCACCTCAGTGGGTCCGTGTGATGTGGAAATGTTTGTTATAGAAATACTATGATGGTCACAAAACAGAGAAAAAAAAATAATAATAAAAAATCAGAATCAAAACGATGAATCAGAATTCATCTTCAGTTATTCTTTATAACTTACCGCTCTGCAGTGGCCTTTAGAATAAGTTTCTTCTCTGCATATGAGGCATTTACAACAACTTTCACATCCTGTAATCACAGAACCAATAAAAATCTAAATCTATCTATCATTTTCTTATGTCAGAGCGTGGCTCCTGTGTTTTAGCTTACTGTCTCAAAATAAAGTGCTGGTGTGTCTTGACTGTCCAGTAAGAGCTCGACTCCAGCCACAGCTCTGACGGATGTGCCCTCTGTGGTGGTCCACAAGTGTGGAACCGACACACTCCTCGCCTTTAACATCGGACTGTCGGAGGACAGCCACTGGAGAGAAAATAAAAAGCTATGACACTTCCACAAACCCACAGGTGTTGTTTGAAATGACAGTTGGTGTGCTTCAAGTGAAAACATTTATTTGCATGTTTCCTATGCTAGTATAAAATGTGACAGTCATTTCCTCCCCTTTGTGCAGTTTGAATATTCTAATGAGTGTTTTAGTACCTTGTTCAACAATTCAGGCCTGGCTGAGGACAGCTCTGTCTGAAACAGTTCCTGCAGCAGACAAAGAGAATATGCCTCAAAACACCAGATAGCTCTATATGAGGGTCATTATTGTTAACCAAACTAAATCTATAAAAGACATGTTCAGTATTTAACGTAAAAGAAAAAAATATCCAATAATTATTTCAAAACTTATTTGATTTAAATTAATTAATTAATTAATTAATTATATATATATATATATATGTATATATATATATATATATATATATAAATAATTAATATTAACTGAAATATTTTAATGACATACATATTAAAAACATTAAAAATACAACTAAATTAACAGAACTAAAATGAATATCAAAGAAAAAAATACAAAATTAAAAACAAATGGAAATTAAATTCAATTGTAATATTATTATTATTATTATTTTTTTTTTAGATGTAAAAACAATATGCTTGCTATTTGATTATTAAAAGCACTCCCTACAGTTAAATATAACTTAATATATATCAAATTTATAAATAGATATATTACATCTCGACAAATCACAGAAAAAAAATCTATATATAAATGTATCTAACACATCTAATTATATCATACTGTGAGTTGTGTTCCAGATATATTGCGAATAAATCGTCCATCGTGGTGTGCAGCGCCCATTAGTGGGTCTAGAAGCCCATCAGAAATCCAGAAGCACAGCATGCGGTTCCCGGTCAGTTGGGTAGGGTTAAACACAGAGGTACTGAGGTCTGATTTCGTATTATTATAAATAACCAAACCCTGTTCATCAGAAGAAGAAAAAAACCGCATCCACATCAAAGTATCTGAAAAATGCATTTGCCTTTGTTTGAATGCAGTTTTAAATATAATATATTTGTATTCAGACCTTATGGTATGATTCAATATAATCAGATTTGATGATAGGGGAAGAAGTCACAGAGATATCCACACCAATGTCACCATCACTGAGAAACTGTTCTGCTCAGAGAGAAAGAGAAGCCGCATAAAAGCAGTAACAACCACAACACCACATAGGGATGTTGCAGGCACTGTATATAAGATACTCTGTGTTACCTGCTTGTTCCTGTATGAAGTCTGCTAGTATGTTAGCCACGTTGTTTATTTCCTTACAGATCTGTTAGAGAAGGAAAACCCAGTCATTTTGTTAAACAAAGATTAGATTGTTAATCTAATCTCCTGTTTCACCATTGAAGAGTAGAAGGATACAGAACACGCTAGACATACCCACCTGTGACTTCACTACTAACTTCATTGTGAAAGTCACAATTTCTGTGAACATTCTTTTCAGCCAGCCAGGCCTGCACACAGTCAGAATGAAAGGCATTTAAGTGAACAGCGCTCATACGGATACGGAAAATATGACAATTGATCTGTAGGAAGTGCTCTTTACTCATAGATAAGACAAACGACTTTGACCTACAGGAGATCAAAAGATATAATCACTTAATGTGAAATGTTGAACTCACTCTCTGTCTCCCTGCAGGAGCAGCTTCAGTTTGTGAAATGTGAGGTAACAGTCTGACGTGTCTGCAGCCACTTTGCCCTTTCCACAGTCTGACACACAAACACAGCTTTTTTCAGAGAAATTTCAAGATGAAGTATTTGTTATCAAACAGAGCTGTCTAAACAGAATGTGTTCACTCACATAGTTTTGGATTGATGGCCAGATCGATTTGTGAATCTACTTCAAAATCCACAGACTGTTTTAGGTCAAGTCTGCATAAGAAAGAATATGGCAATGTTAGTTTGATGCAAAGTGACTGATTGGTTTTTCTACTGTGATAGAAAAGCCAGGTTTAAAAAAAAATCCATGTCATATATATAATAAATATATATTCTCTTATTGCATTTTCTAGTTTTTTTGAATGTTTTGCCCAAAGCTGTTATGTAAACAGATCAAATATTTTCTTTAACTTATGAAAAATGTAGTTTCCATTACATCCTTTTCTATACCACATAAATTCTTACATTACATTTTCTTAATTTTTCAAAATGTTTTGTAACCTATAGATATCAAACAGATCAAATCAATTTTAGATGAAAAATAAAGCTTATGAATATTAATAAAGCTTAAATGAAGCAATGAAGCTTAACAGTATTTACAAATTAACATTTGGGCTCAGAAAAGTAGTTTATATTGAGAGACAGTTACTAGTGACAAATATGATATTCTTTTTGGCATATTTTTTTAAAATAACAAAATAATAATAATAAAACTAAAGGTCAAGCACTTTTTCCTCAAAGACTATTTGTTAAAAGAATGTTCATCATCATTTTGAAAAAAAACAAAACATAATTGTGGTACTATAACTGAAACATGAGTGTGTGATTTCTTTACAGGCTGAGCGGAAGAAATCTGAATTCATTCTACATATGAACAAAAGACCATGATTACATTAAATACATATGTAGAGCACGGGGTTAAACCACAGCTGTGCTATTGCAGAAACCTGACCCTGATATGTGGTAATAAATAGAAACACTCACAGCCAGCTGCCATATCCATAGTTGATGGTCCCTTTGAATACAGCAGACACGTTTGAAATGGAGATCCCTATTCCTTCATTCTCCTTCAGCTCAAAATCACTCTTCCCAATAGAAAGATTATGGATCTCTAAGCTGTGGGAGACAAGATGTAACACAGATGTGGACCACATAATACGTAAACAAATTCAGGAGTCCCTTACTTGTGGAATCCGTATTTCACCGTCCCAAGGCCTATTGATCGTTGTCCCTCTGCGCTGGGATATCTGGCATGCTGAAAAGCGGCCTGTATGACTTCAGTGGTTTTCTCATTTACTGAAGAATCAAGAAAGAGATATATTTAGTCTCTAGATCTACAGGGGGGTTGTGAGCTGATGAGAAAAACAGATTAAATTATTTAAAATTACATTTAAAAAAACAATATAAACTAATAAAGATTAAATATTTTATTTGTCTCCCTTTTTGTTTTATTTATTAATCAGCATTATACAACTATGAACATGTGACTGTGCTGTTAAAACATTAAAATATTAGATTAAAATTTCAGGGTACGCTTTAAGTATTTGTTTTATGTATTATGCCACCAATTTGCAATTTAGATGCTTTAATTGAATTATGTTGCAAAATAATGAACCCCAAAGCATATACTTTATATATACATTATATACATTACACAAGAAACATCTGGCTATAGTACATAAATCAGTGAGAGCATACTTACAAACTACAGCGGCGGGATAAGTAAGCCTGCAAACTGCTCCTGTAAACCTGTAGGCAGCGGGAGGATCCACACAACAACAACTAATATTGACCAGAGCAAGAACCAGGAGCAGTGCTGCACTCCTTTCCATCTTAACAAAGTCTGAAAAAACACAAGACGAGCCCCTGTCTTTTACAGATACTCAGGCTCCTCTTTCAAAAGAGCTCTGTTTCCATTCAGCAAGTATCTGAGGAGGAGGGACAGCTCCAGGTCCAGAGGTAAGCCTCAAAGGAGGGGCGGGGGTGGAGGACAGGCCTTGTAAATTCTGATTTCCTCCTCTTCTGGAGAACAAGAGAGAAAATGCAACTGCCCTTGTGGTCGACTAGCACATGTTGCTCAAGGTTACTAGATGACAGTCAACACTGCACACATTTTTTTTGTGCTTTTCCAAGCATTCTGCTGTACAAAACAAATAAAAGATAAGGTCAGAGGACACAGTGGACAGGACAGGGGCAGGCCAAAGTCCATGTAGGTGGACAAGCTCACGAGGAGGTGTAAAGTGCAGACAGAATACCCTTTATTTACCTCACCGTTGTGGAGTAAAGTAATTTCTGAAAAAAGACGCTTGCAGAGATTGGAGACAAGAACACCTAGATGAGCTCCGTGGACAGATCGCCGGAACCAGATGCACACAAATACACACACACTAGAAGTCCTTTACACAATCTAACATGTGCTTAAATTGAACTGGTAATTAGGTGCTGGGCGTCCAGCCAGAGAACTGGACCCAACTAAGCCTGGTTCTCTCAAGGTTTTTTTTCCCCATTCTCTCATGGATGTGGTTTTGGTTCCTTGCCGCTGTCGCCTCTGGCTTGCTTAGTGGGGGACACCTGATTTCCAGTGATTATCATCGTTTTGACTACAGAGACCGTCTCTGCATTTGATAAATAAATAGTTTAATTCTCGTCGTTATACATTACCATCACTCTGTTCTCCTACTTGATAATGTTCAATGCTTTGCTACAATCTGTATTGTTAAAAGTGCTATATAAATAAAAGTGATTGATTGATTGACTGATGAAAAATGAAGTGCATTTGAACGAACGCAGCTTACGGTTCAAGATCTCTTTTTAATTAACAACTTAAGAACAAGCCTTAACTAAAATTAAATAGGGGAAGGAAAACAAGCGCTACCAGAACAGAATACCACACACATTTAAACTAAACTTTTCAAAGAATTTCCAAGTGAAACTAAAACAAAGAATATGTATTTATTTTTCATTTCCAGGTACAAAGAGGATTATCATAATGACGTTAATAACAAAGCTGTTTTATACATGAAATGAAATGACAGTTATGCTACAGTGTTGATAAATACCAGATTAAAAACACATTTTTAAGTCTCTCAGAATTATTACGCTCTCAATTTCTGTTCTTTTGCAGGTACCAAAGTGCAGTTCCTTCATGTAAAGAAGATGCAAAACCCAAAGTGAGGTTCACTCGCCTTCTTTTTATCCAGAGGTCAACAACAAACTCCTCGCTGCTAATTGAATTGCAAATTCGGATCACAAATACTTGAATGCATACCAAACCTCATTTCGCAGGTAAGGACAGACAATGTAAGCATATTTTACTTGCACATTGCCATTAGCTTCAAAGTGCCACAAATGCATTCTCCCAAGCACCCTCCATCTATTCATGCACTTAGAACGAAATCAATATATGGCCTTCGTTGTACATCATACTAGAACCTTAATGAGATAATCCCATGGGTTTAATCCTTGGATCACTCATCGTAGAGCACTTCAAGAAAATGAAGACCTGTTGACAGGAGCCTATATAAGAGGATCAGGCTAGGAGACTGATATTATTGATTCTAGCCATTGCGGTTATCTAAAGTGCTGTGCAAAAAAAAAAAAAAAAAAAAAAAAAAATGTCCAGCAATATTTACAACTCTATGTCCAAAAGCTTGTCTATACAGAATGGGCAACCATTGGTCACATAGCCAAAGGACTGAAAAGTGCTAGCCCTTCTAGAACTTGTAGCCTTCGTTTATAATGTCCGGTCTAAATGGTCAAGGAGTCCAATTTTGTCCGAATTATACTGGATCAGTTTGCAACACCCTGCGGAGCCTCAGGTATCAAAGAAGCAAAAAAGGCTTTGAAAAACAGCCAGGCTGTCCATAAGATGGGTGGTCTAACTGGGGGAACAGGCACTGCCATCATGGGGGGTTCAGCACCAGCATCCTCCACTTCATCAGGGGGAGGCACCTTCAATTCAAAATGAGAATAAATGAGCACATTCATGCCTACACACGCCACATATTCAAATAATACTCATTCTTTTCTCATTTGCCTTCTTAAAACTAAACTTTAACTCACGGGTGCTGGCTGTCGGTCCTCATTTTGGTTTTGTTGGTTCTGAATGACCTCTGGTATGGGCTGATTGTGAGGCCTGGCTTGGGGTCTCCGTCTAAAAGGAAACCAGCCTGCTGTGTGTCTGAAAGAGAGAAAAAGAACCGTTAGAATAACTAATTATAAATAACTCAATTATACATTACCAACTAACCAGAGGTGGCTCAGACTGTTTTTTTTTTGTGGCAGGTTGGGTTAACATGGAGGAGATAAGATCATAACACACTGAACACGTTCAGATCAAGCTAATGATTGCTGGAATGCCATGTGCTAATCTGCAGAGCAGTCAATCTGCCATGTTTGCAGAGATAAAATATCTGAAAACCTCAGTTATAACAGCTGAAGATTAACTAAAATGAATTCCACAATGCCACCGCCCCCAACCCCAACCGATCTGCAGTCATACACAGCATATGCTTTCTTATCAGAGACATCCCTGTCTATTTCTGCTCGCATAAACTACTCATTACTTTCATATTGCTCAGGAGTGTGTGAGTTTGTCCACTGACAAATGGCTAAGAGCTCGAAGTTACATAACTGAAGGTGTAATTGTGCTTACGGACTCCCATCGAGAACTGGTTTACAGATCCCAAAGATATGTTTGCAGATGACATGGACAAAAAAAACAACACTCATAAAGGGATCCCTGATCTACTATTCAGTGGCATCACAACAGAAAGTAAGGGATACAGCAAAACCAAATAGTCTGATTTCAGGACAAATTACTCTAATGAACTGGTTCCTTTTTAGTGAATCAAAAACATGCAGCGTGAACAAGGTAGTCTAAATCTCCAAAAATAGAAAAAAAAACAACAACACTAACTAAATACCTCACGTTACTAAATGTAATACATATATTTGATGTAAACTTACAGGTACATAATAACCAGGCTGCTCATGACCAGGATGAAGCGGCTCACGCTGGAATAGAAGTATACAATGCTCAAGAAGACACCCAATCGTGATGCGGTGTACACCCAATCCAGCCAATCGCGGTTCATGTCCTCCTCGTCTTCCATCACAGGCCCACCCTGGGCATTGATTCGCAGATTCTGATTGGCTCCCTCTGGGTTGATGAATGCTGGACCAGGGGCATTCTGATTAGCTGGCAGGTCGTTGATAGGGCCTTGATTGGGTAAGGCTGCAGGTACAGCAGCTTGATGAGGGCCGACAGGGAGTGAGGAAGCAGGAGTGGAGGTGGCGGCTGCCATGGCAGCGTGACTGAAAAACACATTAAAGCATGTAACACATACGGCTCATTCACAGAGTGAACATAAGCTTAACACTATAATAGAACAATTATACTATTAATCGTAAATCAAAAACATGATATGGCTTTACACGCAAGCATGGTCCAGTGTTTTCAGTTCCTCAACACATCAAGTTATTGTATAATATTTCTTAATACTAATAAATATAGTATAACAGTATATATATATAGTAGTAAAATATTTACTTGAAAGTGGCCAAATTGTGAAGCCCTACAAACAAGCAATTTTAAAATTTAACTCAATTTTTCCCACCCAGATTGTACGGTCCTATTATTTTTTAGTGTATGTAGATTGTACTTACTATTGCATGTAGTACTGGCGGGCATACATCTGCTGCAACCACAGGAGCTGTTGTGGACTGTAAAGGGAGTATGTGGGGAAGGCTGGGTGGGTCATTGCTGCCGTTACAGGCCTGTGAATGAAGGAAAACATTTAAATTAACCAATTTACACATTAACATCCATACATTTTTAATACTCACTGCACTGAATTTTAATTTGTAGGGGAAAACTCACGTAGACGTGTTAGTGCCAGGCCAGGCGGCATGGCCTCGCTGTCTAAGGCCGTCCATGGAGGGTACAGAGGTCACGGATGGTCCTGAAGACTCTGAGCTTTGGTTAGCGGTTAGTGGGGAGGGCTGGGAACTCTGCTGCTGTGTTGATGTCACCTACACCAAAGGTTTGAGAAAGAACACTTTATTTTATTCGGAAGACCAGAACACATGAAAGAAACACTATGAGAATTGCTACAGCATTTGGTTTATGCAAACAAGGATGTAGAAAGGAACAGGAAGTAAGCAGCTGTGTGGTGATATTTCCACCCAAATGAAACAAGCACAGCCCTCCCTTGAGGGACAGCAGGCAGACACATCTTAGTTTCGCTGAACATACTGTAAGCTGATCAAATATACTGCCTCCAAGCTAAATTCAGAACGTGCAAACTGAATGTCTGTTTTTACATGTACCGCTAAATAAGCTTTGCCCCATGGTTAAAGCCTAAAATAAATAGTATGAAAAAATACCTTGGGTCTCGCTCCAAGTTGGGCAGCAGGCTGGGGTTTTAGAGCACACACCAGGTGAAGAGTGGGTTTGGTGTCTGAAGGAACCTGTAGAAGAAAAATAGTTGCGTTTTTTCTGTTCTTCTGACAGAACCATGTGGTAACATGCTTTTTGAGGTGGCAGAGACAGCTTTGACAGATTGGTAAACCATGTGACTGTCATATTGTGTTGATCTGGAATGTGTGTCACGCTTTGATGGCAGGCAAGTCCATCAGGTGACAGGTTTTCAGCATATAACAATAAATGTCCTATTTTCAAAAACATCTCACACGACAGGCTGCCAAGTGTCTCTTTTCTAAACGGCTTTGAAATAGAACTGACTACAGCACAGGGTAAGAGGATCAGGCTGAGGATACAGAACAAGATGTGTCTGTGGGTCCACCCAATTTTCTTTGTTTTGTTTTTAACTTTGACACACAATGAAAGTAAAAGGAAAACAGCAATGTTTTGCCAACACCAATGTCTTTCAGGACAACTGAATTCATACACTGAATCTTTTTTACTATGAATTATGTTCCAGGGATATGTAAAATGCTTTGTTTCTACTCTAAATACAGCCATAAGTAATATATCCAAATAAAGTATTTATGGTTCATTTCGGTCATTTCTGGATGCTGCTACTGGTTATAAAGCGTATTATTTATTTACATTTTTAATAACCTACATAAAATACATATGTAAAGGCCAAATATTTAAGTATAAAAAAAAAAATTATAAAAAAAAATTATTATAACCTACATATTATTAAAAAACACTAATATATATATATATATATATATATATATTATGCAGTACTATATATAGACTATGTATACGTTTAATATTAGTATTTAAAGACTAATATATATATATATATATATATATATATATATAAGTGGTGGGCCGTTATCGGCGTTAACGCACGTTAACGCGCGAGACTCTTATCGCGCGATAAAAAAAATATCG
>JAUMHQ010000081.1:13132315-13159949 GCA_032361165.1 Enteromius paludinosus
TAGGAAACGATGGTGTTTGAGACTCACAGTATGTTATGTCCATGTACTGAACTGTTATTATTCAACCTTGCCAAGGTCAATTCAGTTTTCCATTCTATGGCACCTTTAACAGAATTGAACACTGAGCTAACCATATGATATACGTACTGCAAAATTCCAATATAGTTTTCCATGATGCTTGGTTGAACTTTACGCCAATTCTTCTTAAATCCCATGACTAGGACATTAGGCTTCATCCGACCCAAACCTGTACTCTAAAAATAGAACCATCATAAACATACATTACCAAACTCATTTTGCTGGTGAATATTCATAAGAAGCTGCAAAGTGAAATAATTGATGTTTGTTTGAGGTTAGAATGTGAAGCATAGTGTATTATAGCACATGGGTGACCTGCAGCAACATCTGTACACCGACACGAAGGTCATCAGCCACTACAGTGTGGTAGAAGGACTTTATGCGGCGTTTGTCAAGCCATTTCAAATGAGTACTGATTTTGGCCGACTCCACAGCATCAGGTGAGGGTCCACCCTGTCAAAAACACGTCATATATTAATGTTTTTCTGTTCCTTGGGTTAACAACATGCTTTAAACTACCAAATTACTATGTAGACCATCATCTCTTTTCATGACCATTTAATGTTTCTATTTGTAGACTCACTGTTATAACATTTGCACATATCATCAGGCTTTGGTTCTTGGTGAAGGTGCCGATGAAATCCACTAGAGAAGGACGCATACAGGGAGGCCCACTGAGGATCAAACACTGTGGCCTGAGAAAAAGGACAGATGGACGCAGGAAGAAATTAGGAAAATAAACAAGCAAGAATAGAAAAAGAGAAAAGATAAACACAAATGGAACATTTTAAGGGAGCTACGATGGGTATATATAATCAGTGCGCATTAATGTTATTTACCTGTAATTTTTAATATGGTCTTCCACTTGGTTAAGACCTACACATTGAGATAGTGCCATGTTATATGAGCTGGCTTGCATTGATGAACCCCAGTTGACATCTGAAATGTACAAAACACAAGCGATAGTTATGCACAAAGCGCATGATTAAAGCTTGGCGATATTATTTGGGTCAAGCTGAAAGGCCTGATGGAATAATATGAGCTTTGTGAGACAAATTATTTCTGACAAACACTCATGTCCACAAGCTATAAAGAGTGTAGGTGTCTAACCGGGTTTCTTATACAGCACATATCCCAGCAGGAAGATGACTATGCCGATGGCTATAAGAGCAGCCCACCAGGTTAGGAGAAACATGATGATCACAGACACTACTGCTCCGAGCAAAGACAACCACTTGCTATAAAATCGAAAAGTTGGACGCCAGCCTGCTCACACACATGGAAAATGAGAAAAGCTTCGGTGAGCATCAATGTGAATATGGCCATTTCAAGACCTGTGAATTTACAGTAGCATTCAGCTTAGTGAGAATACAAATGGCTGAAATAGAGTATTAAATTATTTCCGCAAAACCCATTTTGTTTGCATTTGTCATGTTATCAGACATTATCTCAAGAAAACAGCCCTGCGGAGGTTACGGTATGCACCATTAAACCGATTAAGAAACCACCATTAAAAACACAAGTATTGCTTCATAAACTGTTAGCTTAACCCACTGTGGCTTGATGTAACTCACCTGGTGAGTTGGTGATGGAGGCATGGAAGCAGCTGAAGTTGATGAGGGCGTAGGAGCAGAGGAAAAAGTTGGAGATGATGGGAGCAATGGTGTTCAACTCAGCTGAAATATATTTTAGAACATTTGCATTGCTCTAATAGAAAATAGATTTCAAACTTGCATAGGTACGATGTTTGATGGTTTACCAATTAGAACGAAGCATATAGCGATGATGTAGGCTAGTAGATAGCTTCTCAGTGGTTCATTATTCTTCCCATAACCCTTCCCAAAAAAACCAATGCCTGGATACAGCTTGTCCTTGCAAAGGCACTATAAAGAGAAAAGTGATGGAAGGAAACAGGAAAGGGGAACGACTGTTTAAATGAGTTAATAACAATTAAGATTGATTTGGACTCTATCATGGAGGTATGAAGATGTTCATGGGCTCGTTTATTACCTGGAAAACTTTAGGAGCAGATACCAGACAGGCCAGGGCTGAGGAAAGAGTGGCTCCAAAAATGCCAGCTGTGATCAGAGGAGCACACGCTGACACCAAGCTCATACTCTGAAGTGATGTATGACAGAAGAACATATCAATACCAGATTTAGAATGAACTTTGAATGAACATTCCATTAACGTTACTGCAAGAACGTTTGAACATAACTTGGGGTGAACCTTTGTCCAACAAACAGATGTTGGTGGACTTAAACTTGAAAAATTGTGTGCATTGACATCTTTTCGCGTTTGAAACAAGATACCTTCTAATGTTAATTAATGTTTATATCAAGCTATAACTAGTAAAGAGGTAGAGACAACAGGTTCACATTCTGCTTGAATTTCTTAAAAACAAATACAAATTTGAAAGATGAGGCTGTTTCATATCAAAATTGACCTGCTCTGTCCTGTCTGTTGGCATGTTGTCAGTGTCGTGGCTTGTTGGACACAGCAAGTGTGACGAAAGGGGGGCGGGTCTCAACTTGTACGTAATCGCACCATTAAGGTCATACAAAGTACGAATTAAAATATGTATGAATTGCTGTGAAATCGGGTTGGAAATACAATTAAATATTGAATGTATTTTGTACGTATTTTACGAGGTGGCAAATTCGTAAGACTTCACATAAAGGACCAACCCTAACCCCACCCTTAAATGTACCCCTCACAGGAATCGTACAAAATCGCACGAATGTGGTTATACAAATTCACATCAATTAACCACATATGAATCGGTTGTGAGATATCGTTGGAATTGTATATTATGGCAGTCATTTTTTCACCTTAAATATCTTTTCTCATGTACACAGCTGCTACGAAAGTCACCAAGTTTCGTTCCATTCTCATGAAGTAAAACATTTTCAGTCTGAAATGATCATTGACCATTAGAGGGTTATACTGATAAGAAGATTTCATGTTTAGGGGCTGGAATAATGTGTTATACAAAATTGTACATGTCTTCGGTGATGTTGTTGACAGCATTACTCAATGACCGTTTAGGTGTAACAGTCACCTGGTAATAATTGCTGAGTCCAAAGGGGCAGGTCTTGTTGGTCATACATTCAGTGAAGTTCCAGCCATAGTTGCAGCCCACTCCCAAACACTCCCCAGACAAAGAGGAGACGGTATCATTTATAAAACCAGAAGCATCACGCAAAACACAGGAGCCTGGAGTAAAATTTGACAATTTTAACAAGACACAACAGACCAACATAAATAAGAAGGAATAAAATAATATTCACTTGTTTGGCATTTCTGATACTCACCAATAGTAGCTGAGATAATGAGATATGACACAGTGGTCCAAAAAATGGCCAACATTGTACCACGGGGTATAGCAATGTTTGGATCCTATGGGAGGAGGTGTGTTTTAAAACAATAGACAGAAAAACAAGCTTTTAGAGGCGTGAGTTCCTACAAATAAAAATCTTTTTATTGGAAGATACATCACTAAGACTGGGAGCTCATCTTGCCTTCAGATCTCCAGAGATATTAGCCCCCGCAAGGATGCCTGTAGCTGAGGGGAAGAAGATGGAAAACATGCCAAAGAAACTGCCCTCCGGTCCGCGCCAGCCGGGCACAAAGTTTGTCGCAAAAATATCAGCTATTGGGCACAAATTGAGACACTTGATGAGGAACATATGGTAGTGTCATCTGACTAGCAATGAGAAAATGAGGATGAAGTGTTATTATTAGCACATTTGTGGAACATATTGGCTGCAGTGCTCTCTGACCTCGGTAGCTGAAAAATCCTTTGGCTTGCTTCTCTGGAGTGGCTGGTATGATGGTTCCCACAATGTAACTGGCAAAGGAGACCATGATGACGAAGAAGAACAAGACCTGGGCCTGGGAGAAGAACAAAACCAGTGCAAACTATTAGGAGCTGAGACAAAATTGCTTCAAATCAATCTGTTTGACAAACGTACCTTGGACTCCCATTCCATTCCAGCCATTGAGATGGCCAGCAGGCAGGTGACGGTAATCACTCCAATGATACGGATATCATTTAGTTTGTCTACCATGCTAACCTCAGTCTCCTGATAAGCACCAGACAAAAATATGTATCAAAACCATGGTTCAAACATGGAAAGCAGTCAATTAAAGGAACAGTTTAAAGCCTGTCATCACGGTTATGGCAGTACAATTACGATCCATCTTTAATTTTCAGTGTATTCTGGTATACTAGTTCATAATCACCCACCTGCATGAGCACCTGTACCGTTTCAGCAAAGCCCACAGTGTGCATAGCTACAGCTACCGCATTAGCAAAAGCAAATATAAGCCCAATCGAGCCTCCTAGTTCTGGACCCAAACTACGAGAGATCAGAAAATATGTTCCACCTGGAGAGAGACATACGAAGAATATAAAATATCACTGGTGATGCTATTAAATAACAAGACTAGGCAATATTGCATCCGGGGTCTTTGCATCTTTACCTCCTTTAACCTTTCCATTCGTGGCAATGGCTGATGTGGACAAGCCAGTGATGCCAGTTATAGAAGAGGAGACCAAGATTATAATCCAAGTCATTCCTTTAAAGCAAAGAAGAACATGTTTATTTGAATAGAAAGCACTGACACACCGGTATACATCACAGTGATTTCTAACTTAATAGCCCCAAGGGTATTTTACAAAAATCAAGTCAAGGTTTTAGCGGTAAAACACACACACATAAAAAAACAAAGAGATCAATACATATAACAACAGAGACTGACATACCAATCCCTGCCTGAGCTGTGATCCAGGGAAGCCTCAGGTACAGAATAACACCCCAGATATTCAGCATACATCGAATCTACAGGGAGTTACAGAGAATCCATTCAGAGGAACGCTTTCTGCTCGACTTTGAGATGCTTGGAGTATAGTTTTACTCATATGCAGACACAAACACCCTTTAAAATACCTAAAAAGATATGAATACCTTTGCAATATAATACAACATTTTAATATTTTATTATGATATATTATTTATATATATTTATTTATGTATAGGTCTATCTTGCATATCTTTATTATACAGTACATCTAAAAAAAATATATATATATATATATTTTAGACAAATTCATAATGTGAACTTGAGGAGATCTGACTTCATATTTCCAAAACAGGACTTTAAAATGAGTAGTTAGTTCAGCGAAGATATATACATAATTCACATAATTCTACATTTTGTATTTAACTCAGTAACACTTAAATTAAGTGTTATATAACCTGTATATTTTCGGGTGAGGCCCAGTCTTAAATGTTCTTACCATGACTCCCTGAGCCCATCCAAAGCGGGTCGGTTCTGGAGGAGGTTCTGTGGGTTCCTCTTCATCTGGACTCTGTTTTTCCACACTCGTCTCTTCATAGAGAGGAGGTGGAGAAGGGTCGTCCTGAGAGAAAACATATATGAGCCAGTGGAAAATAATTCTGGATTTTGGAATATATGATATTCAATTCTAATGAAGCTTATCATAAACATTACATTTGATCTGGAAGTACTCACTGACATTCTTCAGCATCGCTGATATGTTTATTTGTGAAATTTCAAATGTCAGTCTCTACCTGTGGGTTTGAGTGAAGCTGAAAGAGAGAAGGCCTTGATTTCTTTGCTCTCCCGAAAACCTCGGTGTTGGTATAGAAGTCATAACTCGGCGGGGTATCCAACGTGTCATATCCAGAAAAGACTCCAGAGCTGCGGGAGGCCACGCTGTCGGTATCGTAACTGCTACACCCCCCCAAACTGAATTTACGGTCATCTCCATTGCTCAGCGAAGAGACTGAGAACGGGCTTCTGGCGGTTGTGAGGTTCATCCCTTCATTGGCCTGCAGTACCTCCAACACAACTGAATCAACAACCGTCTGAGTAAAGCGAGGGCTTGATCTGAAGGGTTATATTATACCTGGGCCGGAAGGAACCACTTATGGATGTATGATTAGTGTGAGAACATATTCAGGAGCTTTTGTAACGGTCATTAATTCTGAATTGTCGCTGCAGGGCCCTTTGTTTGTACTGGGGCTTGTAAACACCATCAGTACATGTAATGACTCAGATCTCAGGTCAGATATCCTTCACACTCGTTCTCAAGGACAGCTGCAGGTTTTGAGAATCCTGAGTCATGCAGAAGAAACTATACATTACAAATTTCTTTTTGTTTTTCACCTCTCACAATTTGGTAGTGTTCTTTTTTTCTGATAGCAATCAGAACAAATTACAATATCGGGAAAACTTTCTGAACATTGACTTTTGTTTGATACAAAGGCTACAATCAACTAACCCTAAACCAAACCCTACCCTTATCCTATAGTATATTCATGTTAATTAATATTACTCAGTGCTTAAATGTATTAGTACAGTGTGACAAAACACCTTAAAATAAGTGTAACTATAAAAAAGGATATTGACTGAGACCATGTATTTGTCTTGATCAGAAAATTTTACAACCTGTAGTGACCTTCATTTTAGCCACTTTAACCTGCCAGCAGCTCACAGTTGTTCCAGGAGACAGCCTTTTGCCTTAAGCATTGACTGATCATTGCAGAAACAGTTCCTCATTAACTAAAAGACAGATGTCTGCCAATGCATGTGACCCAGGGAGCAGCATCGGGTTAAGTAATTATTTCTGCAGAAATTGGTCTGGAAGCCCCAAAGGTGGAGCCTTTTCGGTGTAATTAGTGCAGATCCTGCAAACGTACCCACAGGTGCTCTGCTTTGAAGCAGATTTTCTGATTACTTTTCTATTATTAGACACCAAGAGCTTGAGCGGAAAACCAGCAACTAAATGGTCATTTTAAAAATCCTCATGCTGCCTGAGGGGAGCTGTCAGAACAAGGAGTAGAAGACTCTATAAAGCGGTTTCAATTGAAATGACGATGAGTCTACTGTAGGAAACACAGCCAAATTTCCATTTTACATAAAACTGTTCTTACAACATCAAAGAACGGACTTAGTCTAACCTAAATGCTATTGTTTTGAATGCTCGACTCATGTCAGAATCTTAAAAATGTTCATTTTTGTTAACATTAATGAGAACTGTTTTTGATCACCAGTTCAGGATATCTGAAGGACCTTGTGAAGACTGGAATAATGAGGCTGAAAATTTTGCTTTGCCATCACAGGAATAAATGTTAAAATACAAAAAAAGTTACTTTAAACAGTAATATATCACACTTGATCTTCATTTTAGTTGTAAAAGGTTTTATTTTAAAGAACCACTGTATTTTTTGTGAGGATAATACATACAGTGTGTACACAGAGGTACGTTCTGTGAAGGGGATGGATGATTTGTTAGGTAGAGCTCCTTTGTTGGCAGCGGTGTGGTGCCACCCTGGTGTTGTGAAATAGCCGGGTTATCGCGGACGTGTGACATCGGCCTGATTCACAACACCAGCTGCAGCACACACACCTCACACACCAGTCCAGGAGGTGTGAAGATGAGTCTTTCTCCTCCAGATCTTCTTCTCCAGGTTCCAATCCAAACTGATTACCTATTTGTCGCAGGTGATGTTCTGATGCTGGAAAAAAAATGACTTAAGGACCAGTTTTATTTTTGAAGAGCTTTTGTTTAAATGGTGGGGTAAAGTGGAAACAGCCCGATTGTTGAGCATCCAGTACCTTGAATTTAGGACAGTGCACTCTAATATTAATGCAGCAGCTCCAGATGTTAGCGGTTAAAAATGCAAAGCAGAGCTTAGAGGGAGCTGGAGCAGACACTGCAGCCGGCCGTGACAAAGCCAACACGTCCATCTGTGTGCTCTACGGGCATTTCCTCCATAACCCACCATCTGCTGAGAGAGTCAATGTCACACAGACACATTCCTGCTCTTGTAACTATCGGGCTCTGAACAGCCCGTCCAGCCACTTGTTTGTACAGTAGGTTTGTGTTACACAATACACATTTTAATTAATATAGTACGATCTAACCAAAGCAGAGACTTAAAATATACAGGCTTCCAACACGTTTTGATCAATTAATTTCCATGAATGATTTGTGACCGATTTGTGAATGGAATTAATCGTGTGATTTGATTTGATTCAAAGGGCTTTAGTTAATTTCATTTAGTTACATATATTGAAGATGAACAATTAAAAAATACTTCCAAAGCATTTAATCTTAATGTTATTTTCATTATTAAAATTTAAAAGTCCTATGTTAATGTTACTTAATGGGCCTGAAACAATAACAAAGAGTTGTTTTTTTACCGTATGAATAAATGCTGTAACAATTGTATTGCATTGTTTGTTAATGCATTAATGGGGACCAATTGTAAAGTGCTTTCCTTAAGAGAAACAATTGCTGACAAATTAGTATAGCTTTTGTTTTAAACTACACAAGGTCTATCAACAACGTCTAGATGATAAAATATTTCCGAACAAATCATAACTAGTAAAATATATAGTCACTAAAACTGAGAAAGTGAGAGAACCCTGTATATATAGTACACTGACCTTGGCCGCCACCGAATCCACCAAAATAGCTAATCTTACTGTTAATAGCATAATAAAGAATACTATTGCATGTTGATTGCACTGGATATCATATGGGACTAATATTGAATTTCATGAGGGATAAACTGTAATAGTGTATTTGATTAGTTTCATATAGCTTCTATGGTTTTTAAAATGAAACATATGCAACTGAAAAAAAAAAGGAAATTGCAAGACAAAACAATGTCACACCAAATGAAAAAACTGAAAAAAAAAAAATGATATAAGAAATGAAATTGAAACAAAATTGAACTGAATTTCATTTTTTTTTTTATTTCAAATAATGGAAAAAAATACAAATATAAGTTGACAAAAGTAATGGTGGAATGAGGACAATGAAAGAGAGCTGCTGGAGGTGAAGGGGGGAGTTTCAGTTCATTAGGACCTCCATCTGAACAAGTCTGGCATTGGTATCTCCAGCCATGCGATACGGAATCATTCCCGCAAACGTGATCAGAGCCCGGGCTTGACTGCGCAGCAGCTGCAGAGAAAGTAGACAAATGCAAACGCCGGTGGTCACACACTCATTAAAAGAGCTATTCACAAATAACATGTATCATCACAGTGTGTGTCCAAAGTCTAGTGAATAACGGACCCAACACTCCGGGTAAGCTTAATAGTGGAGTAAGCAATCATTTTAACCTAGAAAATATGTTTTACCATGTCTCTGTCCTCTAGAGTACGCTGAGGTCTTCCTGGTGTACCTGCTGCAGCCCCCTTTAGACGCTTGTACTGTGTAAACAGGATATTCATTGTGGCCAGCAGAACCTCTGACAAATTGTGTCTTATCTGTGAAAAGATTAGGACACAATGGAGAGAATGTCATGTTAATGAAGGTCTCCTTTCTGGAGTTTTTTTTAATTACACAGACTAGTTATAAGTCAACTCAACCAAAAAGCAAAAAGAAAAGAGGTATTCATTTGGGGTCACCTGAAATGTCGCAACAGCTTAGCATTTGAAAAACAGCGGTAGGCGATAAAGTAGGCGATTTATGCAAATGCTTTCAGAACTTTTACCTCGTCACTGAAGTTTCTGAATGCCGCAACCCGCTCCTCCACACTGTCCTGACTTAAGGGAACCAGCTTTAGCCTCTCAATCACCTGACACAGAATGGCACAAAAATAAAGATTAGTGCCTAGAGGAATGTGCCGAAGCTCAACAGGGTCTTACAGGTGACTTACATCATAGGCTCGGTCTATATGTCCGCCGTGGTACTCATCAAAAAATGTCATGAGGTCCAGGAGCAAGTAGAAGGTGCTGTCCACAGACTTCTCCCCAGATATACCATTAGTACGGTACCTGTGCTCAAGAAATACAAGAAACCATTTTATGTATATTGAAAATACAATCTAGACCAAAAAAAACATGATGGAGGTTCATTATGGAATCCTGTTTCGGCCTAAAATTGTGGGTAAAATGAAAAAAAAGAAAGAAATAAAGCTGGATTTGCAGTAATTAAGACGCAAATCTGTAATAATGCAAAATACATAGTTGGAATTGACATTAAAAATAATATTTGAAATAGCAACTGAGAAATAAAAACAGCATCAAATCCCAAATAAAAGTTGCAACTATGAGAAGTAAAATTGCAACAGTTATAAAGGTGCAACTGGGAGTAAAGTTGTAACAGTTATATAATCACAACTGGAAGATGTAATGTGGTAATTGTGAGATGCAAAGTTACAGAAGAGGCCAAGTCATAATTCATCTTTATATTACGTCACATTTGGGAGATATAAAGGCACAATTTGGGGAGTATGAAATCACACAGTGAAATATCAAGTAGCTATAATGAGATGAAGTAGTGAGATATAAAGTTTATAGAGGTCTGTGTACAAAATGCTCACCGTTCGGCAATAGCCACTGCCCTGTTTTTGAGTCGTTCTTTATTGGACTGGGGCTCGCTGACTTGAGCAATAACCGGACTCAACAATTTGTTCATCAGCTCCAGAACCTTATCAGAGTTCTAATGCGAGAAACAAAAGAAGCTTTAGACACAATCATCATGAGACTTATCAACCCAATGGCACGTCACAACTTATCTTACCTTGGCTAACTCGTACAGTTTGACCGCCTCCTCGAACAACCCCTTGTTCTCTGCCTCTGAGGCCACCTTGGTAATGATGGCCCGCGTGTCTCCAGCAAACTTGTCAATCACGCCGGGCTAAAGGGATTCAAACAAGCACTGCTTAGAGCCGAGGAAGACTGAATGCACAATTGTGTTGTAAAATTGCTTTGAGCATGAAAGGCCAGACTGTGTTGCAAAGGCCTTTGAGACAATAGCACATTCTAACCAACCCTGCGAGGCTGAACGAACAAAAGCCTCCGACATACCTTTCTGCTTCCATCTTTTTCGAGTCTTCCAAGAAGCATATCGAACTACAGGAAGAGAGTTAGTTATTGACATATTATGTAATAATATTAATAGCAATTAGTATGCAGAAACGCTTCCTCCACTGAGCTCACACACGTTTCTTACCTCCCGACTCTCGATGACTAGCTCGCTGACACAGCGCATGAACATGTTTTCTCCTTGACTGTCCTTCTCATTCCTGTGGCCAATAGAGAACAGCGATTGTGAGTTTTCATGCAGCAAATTACAGGAATTATGCAATTGTTTCACGAAAGCACTTGGGCCTGCAAAGGAACATGTTGGCTTTGTGATACGCGTGCACACCCGGAGATAAGAGACCTTTAGAAGATCAAGCGTTTCCTTTTTGTAACGGTGCCTGTGAGGTCTCTTAAAACAATGGGTCGAGTTAGCATCGAATTCGGTGTGCATGGAACAGGTTTAATTATTCATGGATCATTCATGGAAGGTTCTGAGTTATTCATGACACATTAATCTCTCAGAGAGGGATTTCGCTCAGTATTTTCAGAGAAAAAGACATGACTTACAGTTCAGCCACTGATCAAACTGGAAACAAGCTGATTTTGAAGTATAGATTTGCTCTACAGCTCTGTTACCCTAAATGACCCAATAGCATCAGCTGGGGTTGGGATGACCATTACCGGAGAAAGTAGAAGTACTGTAGGGCCTCTCGTGGGTCTGTGGACTCAAACTTGCGGGTGTAAAGCATAAGCAGCCTGATGAAGTTGAGCCGTCGCACCATTGGTGGATCTCCAGCCTCTTGACTCACTGAGAAAAGACCAGAAGCCTCTTTAGAACAGAAACCAGATACAACAGAGTTATTGCTTATTGATCCGAACTTACATAGCTGAGCGCTCTGGCCTGATGATTTGAGCAGCAGTTTGAGTTCGTACAGCACCAGAGCTACATGAACGGCATGGCTACGCAGACGCTCCACTCGGAAAAGAAACGCTATGGCCGCCTCAAACTGCGCAGTCAGGAAAAGCACCTGGAAGTACAGGAACGGCTGGTGGCTGGCCGAGAAATGGGACTCACCTGCAGAAAACAATTGAAATGATGCCGCACACCTTTATGAGCATTTGGAATAATCTACACCGCTTACAGAACATTATAAAAATCACATATGGTGAATGTGCACATGCAAATGAAGCCAGTAAGGATTTGTAGTTTAAGGAATTTGAATACTTCTTTAAGCGAGTAATGGGTTCCACATAAATCTTCCTCAGCTGTTAAGTGCTTAAATAGGCGTGTTTCATTTCCATTTGCATGAGTTGAAATAATCCCCTCTCATTCAAAATGCCGTTAAAACTTACGGCATTGAAAAGACCTGCTGCGACTTTGCATGGAGCGTAATGGCAGCGCAGCTGGGAGTGAAGGAGTCTTATCAGCAATAGAGGGAGTCTTTAATGTGGTGTACTGCAGGAGCGCCGGCAAGATAAGACTGACTCATCAGGCAGGTGGAAGAAACTAAGCGGATGCCTTTTTAAAACTGGGCGAGAAGTTTAAGCCATGAGAAAACAGCACAATGGCATACACTTTTATCTGGGTTAGGCACACTGGCAGAGACTGAATAGGAGGGGGGTTGCATACTGTCTAAATTCCTAGGCTTTCAAATGCCCATATACATCTCTTCCTTTAGTACTGGAGTGAATCTAAAGATAAGTGGGCTGATTTATAATTTGATCATTCAGAGAGACCACTTGTTTTAGAGCTGAGATTAAGATATACTGCCTAAATTTTGTAACTGTAATATTATTTAATAGTAGAGTCCACTTAATCCAGTTTAACAGAAGCTGCTTGGATTCCCTTGTGACAAAGTACAACCCATCCCCCACCCCCCCCAAAAAAAATCCACTATCAATTTTTCACCACGTGTGATTGAATCCAGCTGAAACCTGTCTGTCGCAGAACAGCTTACAGTCTTATTTTTTTATAACCCAGTTTTGAGTATATGTGATACACTGTTAAAAATGTTGGAATTCTGAATAAACATAAATGTTACAATTAAATAAAAGTATATACACCATACATATAAGTAGTGACTGCGAGTCTCACCATAGTCCTCCAGTAGCTGTTTCTGAAGTTGGGCAAGAGTCATTCTGTCCTGAGGGGAACTGCTGCCATCCTCATCAAAACACACTTGATTCAGCTACATGTGGACACAGAAAATGGCTCAAAACATTAGTAAAATAAATATTAACTATAACACAAACTTCGATATACAAATTGGTCTATATCAGTCACTATATCAGACCTTGAGCCACAGGTAGTCTTCTGTCTTATCGGCCACCTCTCCATGATTGTCGCCGATGTCGCATTTGCCGATGAGGCAGTAGACCGCACGTTTGTAGGGGTCAGCGCTATTCCTCAGCACACGTCGGTAATGAAGTCGTAGTTTATTTTCCGTGGCAGGAGACAAACTGAGAAGAACAGTGCAGTTGAATAAATAAATGCTGAATCCTAAAACAGATTTACTGAATTATTCAGTTTTAAGATTCAAACTTATGCATGAGAGACGAAAAGGGAGCAAGCTGGGTCAAACGCACAAGAGAGAGAAGTAGTTACCAAAAACAGAGGAGAAATAGTTCTCTTAGGATCTGATCTAGTTTTGGGATGAGTGTATGTGCGTTCTCACCGACGGTCGGGGCTGTTCATGTATTCCTGAAACCAAATCTTAAAGTCGCCCAGCTGATGCTGTGCCCTGTTCACCACCTGCATGGCGGCAGACAGGTCTCCGCAACGCAGGCAGAAATAGATCAGAGCCCACACTGGATGTCCCTCCACCTCGCCATCCTGTTACACACATACACACACAGCAGGGTTTATCTTTGGGTCACACTGCGTCCATTTACCCCCTTTTTACTTTCAGCTCTGAAATAAGCAGCTTATTGGCCCATGCAGTGAGAATCCACTGCTGTTATCTATACTACGGCAAGGCACACTCTGCACAGTTCACTTGAGAGTATCTGCAGTGAAGGCATCTAGTTTGTATGATGTAGTGCTGCCTGAGCCGTGTGGCGAGGACACGTTCTGCTGCAGTACCTGCATGCCTGGCAGCGGGGTCGGCAGCTTGATGTTCAGGAAGCTGCATACGAGCTGATAAGTGCCAGGTACTCCACCCAGCTGAGCCTGGTGCAGATTCCCGAATACAGTGACCATAGTGTAATTTTTATAGCTGTAGAAGAAAAACACAAGCAGTCCATTTTTTCTAGTGGATAAAAAGTACATACTGCATTTACTAACTTTCTGACCAGTTTATTCAAATACTTTCCCCATTATCCTGTTAGAACTAAATGATCAATTTGATTCATATGGATTTGTGAAGCTGTTTGACAAACTGATTTAACTGAATTAAGAAACTGGTCCTATAAGTAAGATTTAAATCAACACAACAGCAACATCTAACCCATTACATATTTTGGAGGAGAGCACAGAATCAATCTTACCTAAATTTTTTTTATTATTTTTCATATTTCCAGGTTTCCACCACCATGGGAACCCTGAACTTACGCTACTATTCAAAAATGTGGGTTCAGTAAGATTTTTTTGGCAAGTAATTACTACTTTTATTCAGCATGAATGCATTAAATAGTTCAAGTTCCAAAAGATTTTTATTTCAAATAGAAGCTGTTCTTTTGAACTTTATATAAAAATAAAAATAAAAAAACATCATGGTTTTCGCAAATATATTAAGCAGCGGTTTTTAAAATCAATAATAATTATAAAACAGATCAAATTAAGAAATGTTTATTAGAATAATTTCTAAAAGAATTATGTGACACTGAAGAAAGTTGTAATTGCTGCTGATAATGCTGTTCTGCAATTTAAGCAATAAATATTTGAAAATACATTAAAATTGTTAATAAACTATTAAAAAAATATTTACAACAAATACATGCAGCTTTCATCTTTTCATAAGACTATTTTTATTCAAATCTTTTTTTCAAAATAAACTGAATTATAAATTAAAAAGTATTACATTTGTATAATATTTCAAATAATAAAATAATTACAAATTTTAAGTTTTTAATTAAATCCTACAATCACATTTAGTCATTTTTAGAATAAAAATAATTTTCAACTACTGGTAATTTCAATATTGCCTAGTTTATGTCAATATTATCTATAAAACAAAGAGTACGCTGAATCTTCCTTCTCACCTGTTCTCCAGAAACTGCAGGGCTTGTCTGACGAAGGCCATCTGCATGTCCACAGACACTCTGCACTTCAGCGTGTCCTTTGCTGGCACCAACAGAACGTCTGTCATCTGCTTCACCATGAGCCACACGTCTGACACGTTCTGCAAACACATGCACAGACAACTTTACAGCATCACCATTAAAGCCATCACTCCCTTACATTTCTGAGACCCAGACACAGAGTGAAGCCAGGCTGAATGCAACGTTACAGTACCTTATCATCCAGGCTTTCGGCTACTGAGGCACAGAGATCTCCCAGGTTGGGTTGAAGATGCCCATTTACTATCTTCTCATTGAAGATATATATCTACACGAAAGAGGAAAAACAGAACTTGAAAACGAAGGTCACAGACTGATTGCTGTCTAAAGCCAAGCTCTCCATAGCTGATCTACTATTATCTGGAGGTAAAGTGTAGTATGATGAAAAACAACACAAAAAGGATGAAAATGTTTAGAAGGTCTTCGAAAAAGAGCACAAAGATCAGGAAGAGGACTCCACAGGCAATGTGGCGACACATGATTGAAAAAAATTATAATAAAAAAAGGGGACAAAGGCAATAAGAGAGAGCTCTGACGAAAAAAAAAGAGAACAAAGTAGAGTGAGAGACAGCCCTCCCTTTTATAGATAGATTGGGAGCTTACCCATCATGCTTCGTTCCAGCCAATCAATCTTTTCGATCAATCAAGCTAGGCTTGCAAAACACAATACATTTATTCTTGTTTCTAGTTAAGAGAAAAGCTAAGCTTAACTAAACGAAAATGTTTTCTAATTTATTAACCATGTCTTTTTTTAAAGATGTCTTATAACTAGGATCGCATGTTTTATCAGCATCCATTTTTATGTTATGTGAGGTTTCAAAATACTTTTTGCTGAAAATTATAGCATTTTGATGGTTGACCCATGCATGCATAATTGTGTACCCAAGCTTATGGGTATTTTTTTTTTTAATTGTTACATTTATTTTATATTACTATTTATTCAAATGATCCTTTAATAAAATATTAAAGACATATTTCTATACTTCATTATACAAACACCATACAATAAATGTACAGAATTTTTTTTGTATAAAGATATTTAAATGTATTTTTTTTTCTTTGTGTGCGCTTATGGTATATACATATGGCTTTCTACAAACCTGTCGACTGTAGGCAACTTCCACACTGTCCAGTGCACTACGTCCTGGAACTCCGACCTCACTCACGAAACTGGGCTGTAGGGTACATAGCAACAGTCGTTAAGGACGTCTACACAACAAGACCGTATTAATATTCTCTACGTGTGGGTTTGCATATGTGCGCCTGTAAAAGCGTGGGTTTGACAAGTGCACAAGCTGCGTTTATCTTGGAGAGTTGTTTTAATCTAAATGCAGCAACCAATGTAGCGTGAAGCTATTGTGAAGAACATAACTCACGCTTGAGAGCACACAGCTCGGTGTTGTGAGTACACAGAGAAAGAGAGACAGACCGAAAAACCTTAAACTGTATATGTGGACATGAATTTCTCTCTTCTAAAGAAAAAATATCACTTGTACTGAGAAAGATTTGACGTACATAAAGCATGGTGCTTTAATTGAAACCATTTTCAACACACTCTCTCTCTGACACACACTCCATAGTAGCAAATTCCATGAAAAGCCTGGCAAGAAAGCCACTGAGGCGTTGTAGTTTGTGTGACTATGTAGTGGGGAGGGGGCGACCCAGGCTGGTGGTACAAGGAAGAGTGAGCTCCTGGCATAGGAAGTGAACAGCAGGTCACACATGGAAAATTTAACTGCTGTTTAATAATTAAAGCAGCAGGACAGCAGTCAAAAATCTCCAAGAGCACACAAACATACATGCATTTGTGTCCAAATTTGCACAAACAGTACATTCGTCTTGAATGCTTTACAGGAAAACAAAAGGAAAGACAAAAGCATATTCAGAGGTTTCGCCTTCTCAAAAAGACTGTCATTGTTTGCCGTAGACAGACTATTGTTTCACTTGAGGACATAAAAGACATGCAGTTTTTTTTGTATATATATTATTTAGAAGAAGAGTGCTTGTCATCTTCAATGATTGATGTTTTCTACATCCTTCCCTCTTACTCACCTCTCCATTTTGTGACAGCAAAGATGTGAGCAATGCTACCAAAAGAGATTTTATTTTATGAATAGTAGCCACTAAAAGCAGCCAATGTCATCCCATCTTACTGTCACATGATTTATCTTTTTTCTATATATGCTGTGTTGGTGATGTCTGTAATGCATAAATTACTTTAATTGTTATTTAAAGATAACATCCAGTGGGCGCTAATTTCTTTTTATAATTACTAAAAAACAAGCAGGTCTAAATGTTCTATTCTGAAAAGAACTACATGAAATGCTTTTGCCAGATAAGATTTCACTGACAAACAGATCCAGGACAAATGTAGCCACAGGCTGGGTGTATCACGCCAACAGATCTGAACAAGCTCCTTAGATGCTAAATGAGAGATTTGTACTTCACGGATACGCCACGTGTGAAGTGAGGTGAGTGTATGCTATTACATATCTTACAAGAGAGTTATATCACATCTATCCTGCTTGTGTATTATGTTTCATGTGGCGTGTTGTTCCTCAGACCTCCACTTCCTGGCTGAAGTCCAGTGCATCCTCTCCAGCTCCCAGCAGGGTGTGCAACACTCTCTGCTTCACCTGCTCCCACTGCACCAACATAGAGTCTCTGTGGTACTCCTCCGCCAACAGAAATGTCTGCAAGAAAGACAGAACAAGTAAAAGAGAGGGGACAAGGTACAAATCACACATTAAAACATGATAAATGAGAGTAAAATGAGTTGAAACTACAAAGCCTTCAGCGAATATATAGGTTACCCAACATGTGACGCATTAAAATAGCTAGCGGAGTAAGAAGGGAGCAGCCTGGATCTGGGAAGCATGCTGTGCACAATAAGCGCTAACGGGCACCACTATCTTTCCCCCTCCCCCAATCCCACCTCTGAGGGACGAGGAACGAGAGCTGGGCCTGGGGAGACTCAAACTGGGTCTGGCCCGCTAAAGCCTGGATGCGTGGAGTCCTCGCTAATGGAACTGTGCCGCTATCTGGGTCTGTCTTCACGCCTACCACCAATTTAGCCCGTACCCTGATTGAATCCGAAGACCTTTCGTCTATTTTACTCGGTCCCGGCGGATCGACGTGTGATAATTGCAAGCGTTCTAATTAAAAAGGCTTCTGAACTCTGGAGGAAGAGATTTTGGAATCGAGCGTAATGATGGAGGGAGTGAGATATTATCAGTATGACATGCTGAAGTTAATGTCAATCAGGTAAAATTACATTGGCTTTTGGTTTTTTTAAGTTTTTATAGATTTTGCACTTCATAAGCACTTCAGGATCTAACTGTACTCCAGATGATTTTGCTAGGTCAAAAAAAACAAAAACATTAATCATCCAGCAATTTACTTCCTTTTCACTTGGGGTCCAAAATTAACGCTCAAAATGCCCAAATGCAAGTAAAAATTGGCTTTGGAGAGTAGAGTGAATAAATTACTCGCCAGTTGGATGGTAATTTTATTAGAGACTGCAGTTGCACATGGTTTATGTCAAATTTTAAGAAAATCTTTGACACATGCTGATGTAAGTGATGTGCAAGATTGGTCTGCTAAAGTCAACTCTAGGATGTTAAGCCTAGTTTTTGCCCTGCTCTTCATGTGGCATCAGATATCAGTTAAATATTCCTCCCAATGAACCACAAAAATAAAAATACGAAGAAATAAATCATGAAGAGTTGTCACTTTTTTTCATTATAATTAATAAACAAATCTGTTACAAATCTGTATAATATGAAATAAAAAGGTTAACTAAAAAAAGAATTTGGGGGGCTTTTTGTGAGGGACATATTTTACGGCATTGCTTGAGGCCCCAAAACTTCCCCTTTCACTTTGTCACATACAGCCCATCTGTGTTGTGAGGGTGACGCCTCTTCTTTGGTGAGCAAATTATCCTCTGTCCATCTCTTTGCTGACATTCCTCCTCCTGAGAGGTTTGATGACTAGACTGAGAGGATAGATAGATGGGATATTGACCTGGCAGAGAGCGGCTCTCTGCTGAGAAATGGATAATAACAGGTGAAAGGGCCTGTTTTTATCTCACTGACAGTGGCTGAGGTAACAACAAGGGGAAAAGAGGACTTGACCTAAAAACGAAAGATCTACAACCTCTGGTTGCCAGAAGGATACTATTATAAAGGAGCTGTCAGATGAATTGCGTGGATTTGAAATGTCTGGGCAATGCGGGATGTAGTTGCGCTGAAGTTTAATGTTGTTAAAAATCGCATTCCTTTCATCTACACTTGCCGAAAATACATGGTTTGAACAACTGAGCAAATAAATGTTTGTAAAAGGATATAGAGAAGTAAAGGAAGATGCTCACCCTGCGGCGTGATTCCTCGATGGCTGACAGCAATGCATTGTCTCTCTCGTTCTTCAGAAAGCCCTGGAACAAGAGACACGGCATGGAGGTTAAACGTACTGCAACCTACTTTCCCCTTTTCTGCATGCAGAGCACGCCCTCTCTCCCTTTCTCTCTCCTTCCCTCCATACTTCCTCCAAGACGCAAACGCCACAGGCCAGAGATGGAGAATTGCCATCATTATCGAAATCGCTGCTAAAAATGTGCTTAGAATCGACCCTTTGCGAGATCGCTCGCCCAAAATGTCCGCTCTCGACTGGTCAGAGCTAGATCAGCAAAGCTTTGGTTCATTACGTTTTTAAGTATACTAAAAGTACTGCGCATTTAAGAAACCCCGCATTCATATGAGCACGTGAACCATGTTCTTAAACATAGAAGTCAATGGATTGGTACGGAAAACGTGGTTCAAACAGCTCGATTTCCACCCAACTCCCACTCTCAGACTACTCTCTAGGACACTGACAGTTAAACCCAGACCAAACCATGACTAGACTGTTACCAACTGAAAATCATAAAGCCAACAGCTGCTTATATCTAATTATAGGCAATCATCATCTAAACGTCATCTTTGTTGGATCACAGATGGAAAACGCACACATCAGTAGCCTCCAAGGATACACAAGCTACATTTTCTTACTGGATGCCGAGTGTGCAGCTCGAGCAACTCGAGGATGGACTATGAGTGATCGTACTGAACGTACAGCTGGGTAACGAACTCACATACCCGCATTCATTTTGATTAAACAGAGAACAGAAAGATCCAGCAGCTGATCCTGAGGACAGAGAAGGCACTAGAGTGATGTGCAACACACACACACACACACACACATTGAGTGGGGGTTGGGATAGGGAGTGGTACTGATGGAAGGGGAAGCTGGTTCTGATGGGTTTGGAGGATCATCAGACCGCTGAAAAGCCAATTTTCGAAGGATGGCGAGAAATGCGACATCTGAACTGGAACCTGCAACTATTGGCTTTTATTATTACAACAAGGATGAAGTCAAAAAAGCATCAGGCACATTTTGCAGGTTTGATTTTTACTGAATGCAGTCGTTTCATGTAAAGAACACCACATAATTGTAAAAGAATGAACACTTATTAAATTCATCTATAAATTCATTTGATTTTAGAAATGTAGGCACTGATCGCCATTCACACCCTTTTTTTTTATCATCCAAGTTCTCCGGATCGAGTTGAAGCCTGTCCTCCCCTCCCCCCCCGATGACTCTTTTCCTCCCTCCTCCGAGATTGCACGACCCCCATCACCCCATCCACATTTTGACTGACAGTTGTAAATGAGGATTGATTCGGGGAACGCAACATCTAAATGACGCATTCAAACGTAAGAGCCGAGCTAATGGACATGGAGACGGAAAGTGGGTGGGTGGTAGGAAGTTTAAGGTGTGGGAGCAGCCAACATTTCATACTTAGCAGCACTATTTCTTGCTCAGTCACTGTGCCTCAAACCGCTAGCTACAGAACAGCGCCCCCTTCAGGCACTCACACTCTGCATCAAGTACCCAGGAGCCACTAGCTGACAAAAGGAACACATTTTACATGGATGCATTTGGGTCATACCTTATCCAAGATCATGCTTTCTACATATTGGGAAGCATTTCATTGCATATGGGATTTGGACATTATTAGTCACAAAGTGAAAAAACAAGAAACAAATTCTTCTCCGAATTTTACCAAATTTATATCAAACTGTGTATATCCTTTTTTAATACACAGTTTTAATGTGTATCTAAATGCTGTCCATAAAACAGATAGACAAAGTGCAGATCACATAAGTTAAAAGGGGAGGTTACCGTATGCCATACAATTGTATTTCTGGAAGATTCAAGGCGCAGCGAATATTGAGCGAATTTGATTTGGATAAAAACGGTGCATCACGACAAGACGACGACGTCATTACTATATGAAGCATATACATGTTCGATACTGTAATGAATGCTACATATAGAATTCATACATGTTAATGGTGCACACACCTTCTCGGGGGATGTATACACATTTTGAAATCAGGTATAATGCATTTTGAACAACACATAGCAGGAAATATGACATGAATCGACATCGAATGCATGCTGTGTCAAATGCAAGCTGTATAAAACACATGCATACAGGCGCTTACTGAACCCACAGCATTTGATTTCAACTCAAACACCCCTCTCTAGATACATCCATCCATTTCTTTACCTTTTCTTATACTTGAGAAGGATGTGAAGGAACCCCACCCTAACCCCACCACTTCCTGTGTGACAGACAAATCTTCATCCTCCTCCTCCTCCCCATCTTCTTCATCCCTTCGGAGAAGGCGACAGTCTCGTCTTGTGGGCTAAACCGACTGACCGAAGCATACGTACTATTGCAAGCCTGTCGAATGCATGTGCGTGTAGGTGATACTCACTTATGCTCTGGTTTAACCTGCTGGCAAAGTGCTGCTGAGAGGTGAAAGGGTCTAGAAGCAGAGTGCCCGTCCCCTGCTCATGCCATCTCCATCTTCCTTGTCCTGCAGAAGTGGGCCAGTGCATTTTTTGGGCGTTTCTGACCTCCTTCAACAGAGGCCCACACTGTCTCTGCCACATGCACTTTTCTTTACCTCAAGGCGGCCCAATGGTCTGAACCTAGATATGAGCCACGAGCAGGGTTACTGTGGGCTGCTTTATTGTCGGAGGCGGAGCGTACCAAGTCAGCCCAGAGACACGGGGGTGGAATCTGAGAAGTCATTATTCAACCTGATCCATCTGCTTGCACACCATCAGTCGTCCACCCCTCCTCCTCATCTCTCCTCCAGCATCCCTGCCAGCCTCCTCTTTCACTCTCACTCATTTCTTCCTTTTTTTAAACATCTCTGCATCCTTCCTTTTTCCTCTTCTGCTAGCGCAATGCAATTATGGTAATGGATCCCCCCCACACACATTCTCCTGATGGTTTTCGACATCCTGTCCAGAAACTGGGCTAATAATCCTCTTAAGAGTCATGTTTAGTTAATGAGCAGAGTGCACTGACTAGAGATCAGACTCCACATGTAGGGCTATTTACACTTATCCTGCACCTACCATTGTATCTGCTTAGATAATATGTGAATGCCTGGTGCGGGAAAGATGGAAGTAAGCAGAAGTGAGAGTTAAAGAAAAAGATGCGATGCATCGCCCAATGCTGCGCCATTTTGCTCGGGTAGTGCATCTCCTTTTTGCAGTGCACCATTTAAAGCATTAGCCTTTTCATTTACATGATGCCAGCCTTTGTTCATCTTAATGTTGTGATGTTAAAATAAAACATTTTATTTAGCTTTTATAAAGGAAACACATGGGTTGAAGAAGGCTGCACGCTTTCCCACACACGCAAACGCAGAAGGCGAGAGAAAGGCAAGAGACTACGCCTCATAAGCAGCGTGCATTTCCTTTGTCTTCAGGCAGGCAGCTCAGCAGCCTTATGGAGCACACACAATATACAATTTACACACACTCCGCCACCAGCTCGCAGGGTCGATGCACATCTGGATGTCTCGGCGCAATTGTAATGGTGCAATTCTGAGTACAGCACCTGCAGCATCTTTCTTTTATTCAGCAGCGGGTTTAAACGCAATTCTGAATCTTTTTCAATAGGTGATTTAGACGGCGGAGATGCATAAGAATGAAGATGATAAATGGAAGAGCAGTTACACAAGTTCAACAAAAGGGAGATATTAAATCTCATAGCCCTTTGAGTTAATCAGAGTTGTTCTGAAAATGCTAAAGAGATTTTCAGCCACACACACACACACACATATATATATTCAGACAGGGAGGGAGGTGAGGAAAGTGCCAGGCAGTAAGTGCACTTCCAGTAAGAGCCGAACTGCACTCTGGCAGGCCCACCACAAAAATATGTCTGACAAAAAGACGATGGAGAGGAGGGGGAGGGATAGAGACAGTGAGAAAGAGAAGGAGAGAAGAGATAAGGACAGAAAAAGATGGGTGGGAGCAGACAGTTTTGAATCTTCAAGAAGCAAAAACCAAGTGGATCATTACACGACTTGATGAGTCAACAGCCACTTCTCCATCCGCAATGAAAACATTCAAACTAATGAAAATACATCTATCTTTTTATGGTCAGATGTAACTTTACATTATGCAGTCTCTACCAACAGGACATATTCTGTTAAAGTTCTGTTACCCATTGTCTGTACATTTCGATGGGTGTGTGACGTGTGATTGCCCAGAAACGTACTTCTGTAAAATATATTTTGATTCTGAAAATAGCAAAACATGGTGTAAAAAGTCCTGACTTGTGGTCTTTTCTGATCCTGATCTGATCTCCCCCACATTGCCTCCTGTCTGCTCTGTACGGTATTATCCAAATAGAGCCAATTTTTTTTATTGTTTTTCCTCAAACTGGCTACAGAAATGTTCTAGTCTTTGACAGCACTGAAAACACACATTTGGATAAGCATCAGATCAATATTTCTCATCCTTACATACCCCACAGCCCTTCGGTAAGACATAAAATGGACTCATAGTAGCTCTTCATTGACACCAAACCACAAAAGTGCTCCTTTTAACTCACATTATTCTGGACATCATTTAGTACTATCATTAATATTGTTAAAGTGGCACTTACTACAATGACTCACCTTAAAACTTAAAGCAATCGATACTGTGGCTAAAAAACAGACTCCTCAAGTGGTTTCCTTTCACGCTGAGAAATAAGGAATATCATATTTTATAACCAAGAAAAGAACAGAGCACTGCTGCCAAAATCTGTCCAGAGTTTTTAGGCCAAAGTGAGTGATGTGTATTTGACAGGTTTTCCCCACAAAATTTGTCATTCCTTAATATCAAATAAAAATCTTCCCCAATACGGTTTAAACTGTACCAAAAGTTTGCCACACACAACAAAAGGTATATACAAAAATCACTTGCAGCATTTTTGGTTGATCAAAATAGTCCCACAGAATTCTTTAAAGGGTTACTCCTCACCTAGTCTCAGCCTCAGACGTCACGCCCACGGAACACTGGCTAAACGTCTGATGCATATGGTACACTTGACTGGAAACCCTTCAGGAATGTTGAAGTCATCAAATGATTGGTTGAATTTTACCGGTTTTCCGGGGGATGCGAGTGTTGCATGAGTGACAAGGCCTAGAATCTTTAAGAGATGTCCAGGAGTTTTGTTTGAGGCACTTAGTGGAGATCCTATCTATTATGGAAGATCAAATGAAGTTACAGTACCTAACTGAGAAGGGAATATCAGCCGTGTTTGCTGGCAAACATGAAATAACAGACGCTGACATCGCAGCTGGCCGATTCAGTATTGTGTTCGGTTCTCCAGAATTGCTCGTGGGTGTTAAAAAGTGGAGAGATATGCTTCAAACAGATGTTTACCGTGAGCGTCTCATCTGGATTTTTTATGCTGACTGACTTGTTCCATGCCGTTCTGTTGTTGTGGGGACATTTCCACACCCCGAAACGTGACCTTCAGCCGTCAGTCTGAAGGTCTGGCTACGCGAGGCTACTCCACACCAAACTGAGGCGTTATTTACACACCCTCATGTCGTTCCAAACCCGTAAGACCTTTGTTCATCTTCGGAACACCAATTAAGATATTTTTTATTAAATCAGAGGGCTGATCCATAGACAGCAACACAACTGTAATGTTCCTAGATTTAGAAACTTAGTAAATACATAGGTAAAACAGTCCATGTGACATCAAGTTCTCATGTAGCGTTGCAAAACTGAAGTTAAGCCACTGATGTTATATGGACTGTTTTATCAAAGTATTTACTACGTTGCTGCCGGAGCTGGATCATTGGACGTTCAGATAGCTCTCCGATTTAATTAAAAATATCTTAATTTGTGTTCCTAAGATGAACAAAGGTCTTATGGGTTTGGAGCAAGATGAGGGTGAGTAATTAACAGCGGAATTTTCATTTTGGGGTGAACTAACCCTTTAAAGACCGTGGAAGTCATGGTCGTATGACATCTGATGATGGATGAGGTTAAAGACAACAATAAATGGCATGCCAAAAGCAGCATGAAGCCAAAAGGCTTTAAACATTCAAGTGATATATAACTCCCTGTGATTGTGTAAATACATCATTACAGCATTAAAATGTATACACAAGAAGTGTAAACCTAAATATAAATTAAATTAAATCTAATTTGAGCATACTACAATCGGCTCACAATGCCATGAGGCGCAAACAGGGACAAAAAGCCAAAAGATGACTCCAGTGGTTTGCCAACTCATTGTTGACTTCACTGCTGATTCCTGGCTCTAGTGAGCTCAGCTCACCATAATTCACTAAACCTGTGGTATCATAATGCAGTCACCATAAACAACACCTTTCTGTCCCTCTGTGAGCCCACATGTTTTCTGGTCATTTGTGTATAATAACAGTTGCAAAAAGGCATTAGCAAACGCATTAGCAATTAGCAATTAATTTATATATCTGTATGAGTATCAGCAGTATCCACAGGGGGCGCAGTAACCACTGTTTTTGTCACAGCTTCACAAAGGCATGAACATGTTTCATTTTAATATCTGGTTCTTTTACTTTACAATAGCAGCTGTCAGCAAACACACGTAACTCTTAAGCTGTAATGATCTTGACTGTGCAATTTAAAATTGTAAGAATTACACAATGCTTCGCCTGATTCACGTTTTGCAACGTCACGTCTCTTGGCCTTTAGGCCTGTATTACTCTTATAGAAGCACTTAGAACTGAATTTAATAGTAATTGGCACAGTAAAGTCACACCTTAGCAGGCTTGCATACTATAATCCAATTCACAGCAAACCCTCTACATAATTTCTAAAAGCTCTGCACTCAAACTGCCTTCACAAAAGCCCAAACCAAAACAAACAGGAATACCTATGTATGGTACACAAAAGAAAGGTTGCACTGAGGAGCAATGATAATGTACAAAACCATGAATAGCATGCCATTAAGATAAATGCGTAAACAGGGATTGAGAGCCATTAGACCCACCCTGTATCTTAAGCTTTGAAGGCAACAACATAGTGCTAATTATAAATAGGCTGAGTGTGGAGAATGTTTATTTGGCTTCTATTGAGGCTGTAATGCAGGATGTCTCATCAAATTATCAAGACACTGCAGACAGAGTTTATCACTAAGAGGGAAAAGCACTAACAAAAGCTAAAGGTTTGTTGTGAGTACTTATTTACTTATTTTCTTTAAAGAAATCAACATTTTAATTGTGCAAGGATGCATTAATTACATAAACATGGACTTGTATACCATCAGCATCAAATCTGAACTTGTTTGTGGATAATAATGAGGATAAGTTTTAGGATTTACTTTTCAAAAAAAAATGTATCCTTTACATGTACTTAGCAAATGATTTTCAATTAAAGAGACTTATGGCACAAATAAAGGGCACATATATTAATTGTAGACTGGTCTTAACAAAAGCTAAACTGAAGAGAATACAGCAAAGAAAAGAATTGACTTAATTGCACTTAAAATTCAAGGTTTTATTAATTAAAATGAGCTCACTTGAATTAAAACAGTGGCTTAAAGCTGCATTCTACTCACAATATACATGTATATTAGGAACAATAATAGACAGCAACCCCTTTAAAATATAAAATTACAAGATGTAACTTGATTTTCTATCCAATATTCAAGTATGTGTTATCTATCTATTTCAGATTCATGCATTAACTGGATTTCTACCAGAAGATCAGTTCTGAGTTATGCTAAACAATTATAATTTAACCATAAGAAGTCCACTACCATGTATACACTACCAGTCAAAAGTTTTTGAACAGTAATGGATCAAATAAATGCAGGCTTGGTGAGCAAAAGAGACTTCTTTATTAGGGATGCTCATTTTAACCGTTTATCGACCAATTTGAAGTTTAACCGATTAATACAATCAGTTAAACGGTTTAAAAGGTCATTTTATTTATTTCAGTATATTACCTACTCATAGTCTATATAAAATTGTGTTTTATTGGCCACATTCACACAGCAGCAGAATACAGTTGTTGAGTACAGGGAGTGACA
>JAUMHQ010000081.1:13199879-13205110 GCA_032361165.1 Enteromius paludinosus
TTAAAGATACATCTGTAGAAAGAACAGAAAATCAATTGGGTTATACCTTGGGCTTTCTATGTAAGATTTATATTGAGTAAGAGAACTCGATTCTTTAAATAAACAGTGAGTATGAGTAAAACCTTGTTGAAATATACATCTTCCGTTTCCTGCACAAGAGAACCTGATATAGCCTACTATATATATATATATAATATTGACTCAAACCACAATGAAACATTTTTGTGAAGGTGAAATACCAGTAATAGGATCTTATAATTGAAGACTGTGTGTCATTTCTATATAACTCAACAACTACTTGCTGCTATGGGACTATGCATAATCCTGAACTGTGAAACTAGTCTACCACATGTATTCCTTGCCACCATATATAGCCATAAGTACTTTTCGAACTGAAAGGTCTAAGCCTCACTGAATGCAAATCAGGAATGCTCGTGGAAATAAATAAGCTTCCCCACATTCAAGCAGAGGAACTCACATCCACAAGCATTTCCTGTGTATAGGATTCTTTTGGTCAGAAGTGTAAATAGAGCGTCATCCATCTGAAGGTTTGTAGAGAGAAAGAGACTACATCTCTCAATCTGCTGCCTCCATCTGTCCTCCTCTTCACAGATGGGCTCCTTAGATGGAGCAGTCCGCAGGACTCTTCTGGATCGCAGCCCTGAATTTGCCATCCGTGATCATTAGGAAACGCCGCTATCTCTGAGGTTATCTTTAAGATTATGAAAAGAATGCTGTTTCATATTAGGCAGAATTTCTTGATGAGATCATTGTGACTTAAGTACTGGATGAAATACATGACTTTTAAGTACGGCATTCCTGATACCACTTTATAAGTAAAAGGTGCAGGTTGTTTAATGTTTATTTTGCTATTTTACTTTTTGTTACAATGAGCACTGTTGAATGCATACCAAAATAAATATCTCATTGTTTCTATTTATTTCTAAAGATAATTGTGCCCTCTAGTGTTATAACGTAGTTGCAATACTAATTTCAATTAACAACTATTTTTCATCATCAGAATAGCTTTGGAGATTTAATTTAATCTCTTGCTAACTAATGGATCCTGCGCAGTGAATGGGTGCCGCCAGAATAAGAGTCCAAACATCCGATAAAAGCATCCCAAAAACCAGAAGTAATGTAAGTAGCCCAATGAAGACATTAGGCTACTTTTTCCAGTAAAATGTCATCTCAATCAGGAGAGAAATATACACAGATCACAAGCTCTTTAAGTGAAAAGTTCAGAAGGGCTCTAAAAAACATGTATCATGAATTTTGATGTGAGCAAAAAACAGGAGGTCGATTTTTTTTTACTAGAGAAGAAAGCAATATTATGAATTATGGAATAATAGTTGTCTTATTAATATAATTTTCTTCAGCTCCACAAGTTGTTAAATCATAGACTGGAGTCAACTCCAGAGGATCCATGTAATGCTGAGTAAATGTTCAGCGAATTTTCATTCATGTTTGCATTCATTTTTCCTTTAAGATACCAGTCTGTTTTACTGTATCACCACATTTTCATTTCCATTTCTGCAAACATAGAGTTATGTAATACAGACGGATCGCTAAATGTCTAACTGCTGGATATGTGGCTAGACTGGCATTTTTTTTTAGATCTTTTGGTAACCACAAAAACAGTATCACAGAAGGCAAACGCTGCCTCAACAGCTTGAAGCTGATGGACCACAGAGCTGGATGTGAGTTTTAATGACAACATTCTCAGTTTGTGTTCTGTCCTCCTCAAGCATTTTATTAAAATAAACACGAGAAGAAAGATTATCTTCCTAAGTGTTTAACGTGTAAGAAATTCACACCCGAGAGCGGATCACCGCCTCGTTTTCATTTATTTTGACTGGAAATAGAGCACACTTTCTGTGGCCGTAACCACAAGTGCTCTACTGTGAGAGGTGCCAAATGAAAGCGTACTGACTATAAAGCAGAATTTGATAAACAGCAGTTGCCTAATTAAAAAAAAAACATATCTCCGTCACACAAACACAAACATACTGTTTGGCCGACTTTAAGCAATTACTCACTTCTTTTTTGTTTACTGGAAATGACAAAAACCAACATTGAATCAGATCCACAAACAGTTGTTTCAGACCACAAGCAAGTGAAATGATTTTGACACACTGCTTTGCAATGATTTCAAAATAATTTTAAGGATCATGAAATCAGTAGCCTTTCTGTAAATAATAGTGGTAATAGTGGGTACTTACTGTAAAATGTCAATATTTAGTTATGCATAAAGAGTTCATTTGCCAAAACGGATAGTTTTTAACAATCTTCAAAAAACTGTTTTTTTCTTTCCAATTTATTTTAATCAAACCGCAGCTGAGTTATCTTGATTAGGTTAAAAAAATAACAAAAAATACAGCTAACTAACAAAATAAAAACATGAAAAAAAAGAGTTATCTGTTTTTGCAAATACACACTTCAGATAAAGAAAAGAAAGAAATCCCAGAATGCACTTACTTTTTAATAATACATGTAGATGTCAGAATAATTAATATAGCTATACAGATACATTTATATAGACTGCTAATGTTTATCATTCTTCCCAAATATATTTTACACCTTACATTATCTGGTGGTTATCACAACAAACCATTTACCCTGAATCCGGTCATGAAGAGGTCAAATAGCCATGGTTCAAAGCTTGGGTCTCATTTGAGCCAGAACTGACTAGGCCTGATAGATCAGACGGGGGTCAAATCAAGAAAGAGAGAAAAGAAGCATCATCACCCTTGTTTCATGTGCAATCACGTCTCCAGGCAGCATTAAATCATACAATTTCAAACCGCCGGCATCAAAAGAGTTTTAATCTGTGTGTTTATTATATATTTTCACTCCGAGCGTAAACCAAACTCAGTTGTCCAAATACGCTCTCAACGCTGAGGGAGGGGTGGGGCTCTGATGAAGATTGATGGTCTCTCTGGGAGGAACATTAGCTGCTAATCAAGTTATGTTTCCTGGCGCTCCGTTTTATACATCGCCATTTGCATGCGAAAAGCACAAGATGCATGTCTGCTATCAGGCCTGCTTATGAAACACACTCGTACATCCAAGTCAGTGCTGCCCATCGAGATAGCAATGTTAGGAAACACCTTCACGCGTTAACTAATCAAACCCAAAACTAAAACGGACCCTTTCACTGCCAACACAGCACAGTTTAGTCAAATTTAAAAGCAATTCAAGATGACCCAAAATGCCGTAAAATGCCCCAATATCAAATTTACAAATATTATTTGGGTCATTAAAAATAATATATTGCATTTAGTGTCTAAACATAATATTTTTGACTCAACATCCGCACCACATGCAAGTAATCTTAACCTGAGGTAAACCAGGCTACCTATGATTCCGCACATACTTTGTTTTGTACCGCAAGCGCTCTTTTTATCGTAATGTAAATATTTGACGCTTATTTTAAGAATCTTCTATTTCTCTGACTTTTATGCCCTCGTCCAGAGATTCAGCAGTACACTGTACGCAAGCCTGCCGAGACAAACGTGACGCACGAGTGATCTTCATATCAACCAAGTTTGCAAAATGACACATGAAAAACACAGATGGACACCCGCTGCTTTCGAGTCAGATGTAAAATTTGCTCTTTGATTTGGAATGACGTCATGAAGCATTCGCTGATGATTGTGTGTTTACATATCTTTTCAGATGCCTGACTGAGAAGCTGTAATAGGAGGTTAGCACAATAAATATCTCTCTCACCCGCACATATGGCCGCGCACAGTAATTGACATGATTACTCATGTGACTCATACCGTAAAAATACAATTTTTGAGGGAATAACAAAGGGCCATTTAGAAATAAACTTTCAAGTGTTGTTCTATGCGCCAAACTAAATATTACACATATAACCATCATCTCAGTGGATTATGCACCAGCTGGCGTGGACATGGTCATTTTCCTCCAGTTTAGCTCACACAAACCAAAGAATTTAAATTGACTAACAGCTGCTGAATGAACACTTTTTATCTCGATTTTTTCGCAATGGCCCACCCTTGTACTTGTGCATTCCCATTCTTAAACCTAAACTAAATCAGTAACGTATACATTATTGAGGACCAGCAGTCCAATGCAGTCTTTCAGGTGTTTCCTTGTTTAAGCCCACCTGCATTTTTCAACTAACTGAGTGGATTTTCTGTTGATTTTAAACAATTCTTTATTTAGGCCTATTGCTTTGGCACTGCTAACTATGCCAACCCATCATAGTTAGGATACTAAATATTTACTACCAGTCGTACAGCTTTTTTATAGCATGTGTTTTTGCTGATTTTATTATGATTTATTACATAGCTCCCTGACATACTTGATTCTGTCTGATAAATCTCGCAACTATTTCCTAACATTTATCATCCGGCAAATGCAGGCAACTCAAGCTGTGCTACTTTCAGGTGCTCATCTCATATCTCAAAAAATAATGTTGGCTACTAAAGGGTTACTCCCCCCCAAAATTAAAATTTTGTCATTAATGACTTACCCCCATGTCTTCAGAACACAATTTAAGATATTTTGGATGAAAACCAAGAGGCTTTTGACTTTCCCATTGACTGCCATGTAAATAGCACTGTCAAGGTCCAGGTCTGTCTGGTTTACGGTGCATTCAGCATGGCAGAAGATGTAAGTCACGGGAGAAGAGTAAATTATGTTATTTTAGTTTTATTTGCGCAAAAAAGTAATCTCGTAGCATCGCAAAAGTGAGGTTGAGCTACTGATGTCACATGGACTGTTTTACTGGTGTTTTTGCTACATTTCTGGACCTCAGATCATTTCATTTGTGTTGCTTTCTATGGAGGGACAGATGGCTCTCTGATATCATCAAAAATATCTTAATTTGTGTTCCGAAGATGAACGAAGGTTTGGAACGTTTGGAGTTTGGAATGACATGAGGGTGAGTAATTACTTACTCAATTTTTTGGGTGAACCAACCCTTTAAAATACAGGATACAGGTAAGATTGTAAAATAATATTTTATATTCACATTTGTTTGGGTGAGTAGATATGAACATATGGGATCTGTCAAAATTCTGAAAGTCATGTTGCGTCATAATTTGAGTGGAATGTGGGGTTGTTTTGCATACCATTCTAAATTTTGCAGTAGGTTCTCACAAATTTGTAATTTCCACACATACATTTAAAGGTGCCATAGAATGGAAAACTGAATTTACCTTGGCATGGTTGAATAATAACAGTTCAGTACATGGACA
>JAUMHQ010000081.1:13235746-13255779 GCA_032361165.1 Enteromius paludinosus
GTCGTACACAGGCCAGTGCACCAGACTGGGACCATTTGGAGATCTGTGGAAATGAAACAATGATTTAAGAAATAATGATTCAACATTAACTAATACTCTGTCCAGCAGCTGATGTACCACTTACCCAGTGCGAATTAAGTTCCCCCAGTATCCCATGACGGTTCTGCATAGTTGGTTTTCCTCCTCAGTGAATGTTCCTTTGGATGATAAATAGTTAATATTCATAACCACATCACCACTTTGTCATTAACCTTTTCATTTTTCTTTCAATCTTTTCCCGTTTCAAAACCCATCCATAGTGAATTGTCCAGTACAGGCTAAATGTCCTGTATAAGAATTTGCCAGGACAAACAAGTTCTTAGATCTGCATACCCACCTCTGAAAAAGCCATCTCTAATGCAGCCCCCGAACACAAATCCAATATCATCACCATGGTCAGCTTTCACAAAGCTATTGAGATCTTGGTATACACTTGGCTGGTGCTGGAATTCATACAGATACACCGACACTCCAGCATCTAAAGTGTTATAACATAGAATATGAAAATAATATCAACAAACCAACAAAAGAAAATAATCGAATGTGAAATATTTCTTATGAAATTGCAACCAACCTCTGTGGTAAGATGCAACTGTAATGGAGGGAATCCCCATAACCAGATCCCCCAGCATCTCAGTAAATGTCCTCTGGAGTTGTAGCGTTTTTAAGGTATTCTTCTGCTACGATTTCATTGAATCCTGACGTCTGTGGTGATAGAATAAAGGATTACACTTTACACATTTTGTACTTTGTTCACTAGAGGGGGATAAATACCAATAAATTATATACTGCACATTTATTTGAATTTTATCTGTTATAGTTTCTAAATGACTGCTGTATATTTAGTCTGGAAAGAAGGAAAAAAAGATTGAGTTTTACTCCATCTTTGTTAAAAATGTCCAAAATATGTTTTGCTGTTTTTGCATTCATCTTTTTTACCCAGTCTTCTGGGGCTAAGGACTGACAAAAGAGCACATGGGTTGTTATTTAAAATACAGTAATAAAGGATTGTAGACATTTAACTGTTCCATACAAAAATGTCTGATACTTGCCCGAGGAAGCATCCATCCAAATTCGTGGTTTGTTATTCCGACAAGAACTGGAACTTTCTGGAAGTCTTTGCTCTTTAGTAACTCCTCTGGTTGAGCTTTAAGAAATTCCCCATCAGCTGTAGCTCCATGGAAAATGTATCTCTAGGAAAGTCATGTGATTCAAGAATTATTTAAATCTCTTTTCAAGGTGTTTATTTATAGAAAATATCACCAAGAGATCTTAGCATTAAATTTTTTTTTTCATTTCAAATTCTTTGCTCCTACCTTTTTTGCGAAACTGATGATTTGTTCCTTAGTCAGTTCTTTTATGCAATTGGTCAGCGCTTCATTAGAGCTGAAGTCACATTCAGTAACATTTGCTACCTCCTGGAAAACCAGATCACCAGATGTTTTTTATAAACACGTACAGTGTCTATTTGCACTTAGTGTAAATAGCATATCACTAAATAATGCTGCTATTTTCATTTAGTGTAATCCATTGCTATTTGCACTTACTGTAAATAGCATCTATGGTAAGAAAACATGCTAATTTCACTTAGTGTAAATAGCATCTAATACTATTTGCATTTGGTGTAAGTAGCCTCTATGACTATTTAAAATTGGAAATAGCCACTGGCTTTTTTTGTGAATAAGGTTTTACAATTTCATCCAAGTTCGTACCGAAATGAAAATCTGACTTCTCTGTCATTAATTATTGGCCCTCATGTATTTCCAAACCTATAAGTCCTTCTTTCATCTTTGGAACACACATTAAGATCTTTTTGATGGAATGCAAGCGTTTGATGGTCCTCCATTGAAAGCAAGCTGAAATGTTCCCAGTCCCAGAAACTGATTAAGTACATTGTTGAAATAATCCATGTGACATCAGTGGTTCATACGTAATTTCATGGCACCATAAGAGTACCACAGTGCATTCCTCTGCTTGTAAACAAGGTGCAGCGCAGTGTTCTACATCAGTAGCACCACACGAATGCATCTTGGTACTCTCCATAATGGAAGCATTTTGTGCGAATAAAGAATCACAAATAAAGTTGTTACTTTTTGTTTTCTTTCCTCACAAAAAGTATTCTCGTAGTTTCATAAAATTACAGTTGAACCGATGATGCTACATTGGAAGATGAACAAAGTCTTTATGGGTTTGGAAAAATGTGAGGGTGAGTGAATTATGACAGATTTTTAGTTGTTGAGTTGAACATTAAGGAACTATTGAGTAGTGTACATTCATTGTTGTGTTTGGCCTAAATACCTTGGCCAATATTAGAGGGTCTTTGATGGAAAAGCCCATCACAGTTGCTACTCCACTCTGAAAGATGGCCCGCTGAAACAGACCTTTGGTCATGGGTGACAATGTCTAGAAGACCATAAGAAAACATCTTTAGAGCACATTTAACCTTTGCACTGAATGACAAAGATAATCTATTAATGGATAAGATCTTATGTTGTCTCAACAACTTGTCTTTCAGCTATTCACTTATTATCATATTTCCAGAGGAAGCCCAATAAGACCACAAAGAACTTACTCAGAACTTCTTATGTTCTTTAAAGACTCAACAGAACTGAACTGATATCAGCACATAAATAAAGAATATGCAACAATATAGAAAAATAATCAAGCTAATGCTGCATTATAAACATTTACTAACCAGAAACGAGGCACTGACTCCACCGGCAGACTCCCGGGCTATAGTGACAGACTGAGGGTCTCCTCCAAAACTCTCAATGTTTTGCTGCACCCACTGTAACGCAGCAATCTGGTCTAGGAAACCCCAGTTACCTTGATCAGTCTTATCTCCTGTACTAAAACCATAAGTACATGTTATTAACCATTGCAGAGGCAGCTTCAGTATGCTACAACAAATCTGATGTCATTCTTAAGAGACAGACTGCATGAGTAGTGCCACATTTTCCCTGAATACCTGAAGTATCCCAATATTCCAAGTCGGTACTGAATGATAACCACAACAATGTTCTCAAAGGTTGCTAGTGGGGATCTGTCATACATGCATACTCCACTGATGACCAGACCCCCTCCATGAATCCAGACTACTACCTGTTGGTCCGCAGACATCACAGCGGTTGGGGAAATGATTACTAAACCATAATTTAATATGCGCTGTGAATAAGATCTACTTAAGTCAAAGTGCTGTAGTACAGATGAGAGAAGCTGTTATTCAGTACTCACTGGAAGTTTATCTGATTCTGATCTTTGAGAAGGTGTGTAAACGTTCAGATACAAACAGTCCTCTGAGACTCCTGTTGGTGTGAGATCCTTCAAGGATTTTGTTACTATGGGCAGAATATCTGGGTTTTGAAGGCACCTAGAATGCAGCAAGAGAATGTACACTGTAAAAATTACCAACTGTAAAATTAAAAATTTAAAGAAGAAACATTTCAGTCCTATAAAACCTAAAATGTTGCTATATTCAATTTTTAGGTCTGTTTTTTATGGTGTTTCTCTCTCTCTGTATATACAGTATATATGTAGACTAGTGCTGTCAAACTGTTACAACCGTGGCTTCTCCATCACACCCTCTAGTTCACCAGAGGGAGCCATTGCCAGAGTACTAGCTGGTCATTCAGACTCAATTTCCCATAATGCCTCATACCTGGTACTGATCTATCACACCTGTTGTTACCACGCCCTGTTACTCATTAGGAGTTGTATAAATGCAGTGTTCACAGTCTAGTCTGTGCAAAGTCTTGTTCTTGCTACTGCCTGACATTTCTGAGCATTTATTATTCTGATTGATCTCTGTTTATTGACCCTCGACTGTTTCCTGATTCTGTGATTGTTATCTGCCTGCCCTGAACTCTGCCTGTGACCTCGACTCTGTTTTGGACTCTGTTTCTGTTCTGTTTTGTTCTCTGATATTGATTCTGCTTCTCCTGATCTTTTGCCTGTACGACTATTCTAAAATAAAGCTTCAAATGGATCCCTCTCTGCCTTCGCCCCCGTTACAGAAGACTTTGCCAAACCCAGATCCAGCAGTGTATTTTCAACTGCAATCGGCCGCTCTCTCCAAATCTCAGAGGAACTACAACTGACAGTGGGCAGCTTGCATTCAGAGACAATTCAGTTTTACGCCATCCATTCCGCCAAGCACCCAATCATCCTCGGTCTACCCTGGCTTCGAACCCATGAACATGTGATATCTTGGAAGTCTGGGCAAATCAGTCATTCACAATTAACCAAGCCAAAGATCCAAGCCAAGCCAAAGACCCAAGCCAAGCCAGAGATCCAAAGCAACCCAACCGACCTGCCCAGTGAGTATCATGACTTGAAATTAGCCTTCAGCAAAGTTAAAGCCTCCCAGCTTCCTGAACATTGATCGACAGACTGTGCTATTGACCTACTTACCGGGGCCACACTACCTAAGGGCAGAGTCTTCCCACTCTCACAACCCGAATCAGCCTCCATAAAAGCCTACATCGAGGAGGAACTGGCCAAGGGCTTCATACAACCAACTACATCACCCGTATCAGCCGGATTCTTCTTTGTGAAGAAAAAAGATGGAGGTCTGAGACCATGCATTGATTATCGAGACCTGAATGATATAACTAAGTTCCACTACCCGTTAACTCTTGTTCCAGCAGCCCTTAAACAGCTTCGTCAAGCCAAGTACTTCCCAAAACTCGACCTTCGTAGTGCCTACAACCTGATCCACATCCGCAAAGGAGATGAATGGAAGATGGCATTCTCCACCACTAGTGGGCACTATGAATAACGGGTGACGCCCTTCGGGCTTGCCAACAGTCTTTCGGTGTTCCAATCATTCATCAACAATGTTTTCAGGAACATGTTAGATTGCTGGGTTATTGTCTACATTGATGACATCTTCATTTATTCTCAGACCATGCAAGAACACGTTTAGCACGTCAGAGCCATCCTCCAGCACCACATCCAGCACCAACTTTATGCTAAAGCCGAAAAATGTGAGTTCCATCTGATTTGTGTGTCCTTCCTTGGATATGTGATTAGCTCAGATGGGGTAGCTATGGATGAAAAGAAGGTGACTGCAGTGTTGAACTGGCCGCAACCCACAACCCTGAAAGAACTCCAGCACTTCTTGGGATTTTCTAATTTTTATAGACGTTTCCTCAGAAATTTCAGCCTTGTTGCAGCCCCTCTCACAGCCATGACCAAACGCCAGAACCAGAAACTCCAATGGACATCTGAAGCCGTTCAAGCATTCAAGCATCTTAAAGAAAGATTCACCTCAGCCCCTATCCTCAAACATCCCGATCCGCAGAGACAATTAACTGTCGAGGTTTGACGCTTCTGACACTGGGGTGGGGGCCATCTTGTCACAACGACACGGGGACCCAGCCAAGATGTTTCCATGCGCCTTTTTCTCCTGCAAGCTCACACCCACCGAACGTAACTATGACGTCGGCAACCGGGAGCTACTAGCCATCAAACTGGCACTTGAAGAGTGGAGACACTGGCTATAGGGTTCGACTCATGCTTTCATCATCCTCACAGATCATAAAAACCTTGAATATCTGCGATCAGCTAAAGGCCTTAACCCACGTCAGGCTTGATGGTCCATGTTCTTTACCTGCTTCCAGTTCACTGTCACATACCAACCCGGAACAAAGAACACCAAAGCCGTTGCCCTGTCCCATCACTAAGATGAATCAGATAGAATCGTGTCACCCGAAACCATCCTCCCTGAAAACATTCTAGTTGCCCCGGTCCAATGGGATATCAATACTGAAATCACCCATCACAATCACAAGCATCCACCTCCATCCGAATGTCCTCCATCACGCACCTATGTTCCAGAACCCTTCCGGCAACAACTCATCTCTCAAGTTCACAACAGTCCCAGCTTAGGTCATCCTGGTATCACAGCAACCATCCGCCTCATTGAACAGCAATATTGGTGGCCTAAACTCTCTCAGGACATCATCAGCTTCATCAATCAGTGCAACCCCTGTCAAACCTCCAAATCATCACATCATCGTCCGGCTGGTCTGTTTCATCCGCTGCCAATTCCACAACGCCCCTGGTCCCAAATTGCTTTTGACTTCATAACTGATCTACCTAAATCCCAAGGTAACACCACAATACTCACCGTAGTAGACCGCTACCGCTACCTAAACTTCCCTCGGCCTTGGAGACAGCAGAAGCCCTCGGCAACCAAGTATTCAGGTTCTATGGTCTTCCTGAAGACATTGTTTTGGACCGTGGGCCTCAATTCACTTCCCGTCTCTGGAAAGCTTTCTTTCATTGAGCAACTCAATGTTAACATCAGCCTCACCTCTGGATACCACCCACAATCAAACGGTCAATCAGAATGTCTTAACCGAGAAGTCATCCGTTTCCTCCGCACTTACTGTCAGAACCAACCCACAGACTGGAGCCGTTATCTCTTCTAGGCAGAATACGCCCAGAATTCTCTGGTCAAACCTTCTACTGGCTTAACCCTGTTCAAGTGCATCCTGGGCTATCAACCGCCACAATTCCCCTGGTCAGAAAAACCCACTGCTCTTCCCTCAGTCAATGACTGGCTTCAATGAAGTGAACAGCTCTGGGGTCAAGCCCACGTACATCTGGAGCAAGCAGTTCGTCTCCAACAAGACCAAGCTAACCGGCATCGACAACGTCATCCCCAGTATGCTCCAAGCCAGTGGGTATGGCTGTCAACCAGAGACATCTGGTCACAGCAGCCCTGTTGCAAGCTCAGTCCCAGGTATGCAGGCCCTTTTAAAATTCTTAGACAAGTGAATCCTATGTCCTTTTCGTTTGGATCTCCCTTCTAATTCTCGTATGACTTGCACTTTTCATGTTTCGCATTTGAAACTGGCTGCTGAACCGCGAGGACCGGCGGTGGAGGAGCCCATGCAGCAGCCCCCCGAGCCCAGGCTTTTCGACGGAGAGGAGGTGTCTTCGGCCCTGTTACACAAACGTTTTATAAAAATTTTTGTTTGCATAATACTGGGGTCATCAGACTTGATGCTCGAGGGCTGGTGTCCTGCAGAGCCCTCTATGACCGAACTTGGTGACCTCTGGCATAATACATGTTTGTTCTGTGTATATTTGTCATGTATACATAAATACACACACATACAGTATATATTTAGAAAACATTTACATGTATTACATGTTTATGTTAACAAAAACCTTTATTTTGGAATGCTATTAATCGTTTACAGCACTAATATAGACCAGTGCTTCTTGATCTTGAACTTGCCATCCTTGTGTGAGCAAATCAGATCTTGTGTTGAGAGTGATAACCATTATGCCACCACAGCTAGTCAAACAAATGCTTATTAAAAAAATAAATAAAAAAAATTTCAATAATAATAATCAACTACTAAGTGATTGTCCTTGAAAACAAGTTTTAATTTCTCAGCTATCTAACCTTCAAATTTTCTAGTAGCTTTGTTCAATAAAACCAACATAAGCTATGATTTGCTCGTTTACCATCTGCATTAGCACACACTTTATCTCTGGTTCAGCTGTGGTGGCAAAATAAATTATCCATTAGGGAATGACTGAATTTAAAATGTATGACTTTTATATGATGTGTTTGTAATCAATAAATGTAAGATTTTAAAACATATCAGTACAGACCACAGAGATACAGAGATCAAATTCTAAACTAATCACAATTATTAATGCACAGGATGGATTTTTCTCTCTTCAGTCTGCTGTACATGATTACACTTTGTACACATGAGCCTGCTGTTTTTTAAGGGGGTAAAGTATAGGATCAGGTCCCATCTACTCACGGATTCCTGCAATATAAAGGCAAATATTACTGAACTGGCATTCAACTCATCAACCAAACTATTCCTGAATTACTCACCTGTGTTTATCCTCTGTTGACTATTGATGCATTCTGCACTGTAAATAAAGAACCCTTATTCTACTTACCTCCTGCAGTCTATGTGCTTCTTGACAGAAGCTATGACCCTTACCGAAGTGCAGAGATGTACTGAGCTGAGGAGATTATTCATCGTCTTCTCCAGGGACTTCCTCCATTCCCTGCGCCATATGAGTAATGGCAGCGGTGCACGTTGCCAGATCACAGAGGAAAAACCGCGGATTCCGCTCCGCTGATTCCTTCTCTCACTCCAGAGTTCAAGTCCGCTAAAGATTCCAGTCCATTGTCTGTTGATGAAGTACTTGAGATGGGGCAAGGAGATTCAATGATGATTCCAGTTCCTGAATTTCAGCCGAATGAGACGATTCTGGTTCCAGTTTCTGAGGAGCCAGCTCTAAACCCAGTCCATATAATGCAACCAGAGAATCTGATCTAGACTCCACACCTTAAACTCGTGCTGCAAGACCGCCTTCCTACATTCACACTGCCAGAGCCTGCTGCGCCTCCCGAACGCCCTCCAGAGCCTGCTGCACCTCCTGAGCGCCCTCCAGAGCATGTGGCGCAACAAGAGCGCCCTCCAGAGCCTGTGCAACAAGAGCCTTCTACAGTGCCAGCGCGGCAAGAACACCCCCTTGAGCCAGAGCCTCCAGAACGCCCCTTTGAACTCAAGCTTCTAGGAAGTTCTCCAGAACTCTCATTGCAGGAGCCCGCTCTCTATTATTGCCCACCAGACACCATCTCACCTGGAAACCCATCTGATACACGGCGCATGAAGATGGTAAACCTTCCCAAGTATTTTTTGAGGGGCCCTGTATAGCCAAGGTCGTGGAGAGAGTGGGCGGGCTGAGAGGGATTTGGGATTGGACTCCAGTAAATCCTGAGTCATCATGCCCTGAATCACCGTGTCTTGTGTCTCCAGAACCCTCAGATCTGCCATGGCCTCCAGAGGCTCCAGATCCTCTGTGGCCTCCTGTGTATATTATTTTATATTGCAATCAAATAACAAAATCCCTCCAAAATCTTTTTAAATTAATTAAAATATTTTCTTACTTTAACATGTTTAATATTATTTATTCTCTAATCTCTAATCATAGCTGTTTTCTTTTGATACAGATTCAAGCCTCTCATGTAATGAAGAGCTCACAAAATCCATCACTCGCACACAGGCTCAATTACAAAACACTGGCCTTTGACCTGATCCTATACTTTACCCCCTTAAAAAACAGAGCAGCTTCATGTGTACAAAGTGGAATCCTGTTCAGCAGAGAAAAATTAGTTCTGTGCATTAATAATCGTGAGTCATTTAGTCGTTTATGTCTCTGTGGTCTGTTCTGACATGTTTGTTCATCAAAGAGTTCTAAAATCTTACTTTTATTGGTGAAGTGAATCAAACATCAACTAAATCCAAATATCCAATGAAATTTTTTCTTTTCTCAGCACTCACTCCACTCTCTCAGCTTGCGCAGAGACCTATCAAACATTACACAAGGTCTGTCCTCTAAAAATCTCTTTATTTAAGCAGGAGATGAAAAACTAACGGCAAACGTCTTTTGCAAAGGTTTCCAAGTTCACAGACTCCAGATCAGTTCCATCTATAAAAGCAGAGAATTTAACAAATATCAATGGGGACAATAACACATATTACAATAACAGACCTCGAGTAGCATATTTTATATTATTTTTAGCAATTCTCCCATATGGATAATTTAATTTGCCACCACAGCAAAACTTTTTCTGTCAAAGAGGCTCAAGCTGTACCCAGTGATAAAGTGTGTTCTAATGCAGGTGTGTCACAGAGGCTCAGATTCTTCACAGGTGCATTAATAATTCATGTCTTACAGTATGTTAGTTTTGTTTAGTTTGTTACAAAGCTAAGAAGTTAAAAGCTGTATCCAACGACACTCACTTAGTAGTTGATTGTTTTTTTTTATTATTATTATTATTTAATTTGTTTGACTAGCTGTGGTGCCATTATCATCCTCAACATAACAGTTCATCTGTTTACATAAAGATTGCAAGTTCAAGCTCAAGAGACATTGGTCTAGAATTAGGTACTGAGAGGTCACTGCAAAATAACAAAGAAGGTCAAATGTGGCTGCTGCTCTTGCCTTTTAACTTTAGTGTAGAATAGTTTTTTTTCCCCTAGAGTCCTAGATCTATTTCCTAGATTAAGTACACTGTATACATAAACCATAAACATTAAACAAACATTAAAATGGTAATCTTTTAATCTTTACACTGCTTATTTGGTAAAATTATTTATTTATTTATTATGATTATTATAATTTTTTCTATTCATGCCTTTTTTTATTCTTTAATTGGTTTTATTTAGCAATATTTAATTTTAAAATAATGTCTGCATATAGGCCTTTTTCTTTTCTTTTTTTTGTATTTTACACACCTAATAAATAAAATTTAAGGTAAGGAGGCATCCATTCTATTTTGGTAATAAATGCTGTTTTAAATGCAGATTTCATCATGTTTAATCATTAAATTCTTGATGAACAATGTTCCTCCTAAATCCAAATTATTAAAGCCAAACACTGATCATTGTGATTAATAGTTAACAGTCTACCCAAATAGTTTGCTCTGAACCTGCTAACGAATCATAATGGTGTTTTATTTTTTTTCTTCGCTATTATTTTTGGTTGCCTTACAAGTTCCAGGTTGTTAACATATTACAAGGTTGATGTGTTTGACTCGTATTCAAATGTTGTGGTCTGAGAGGAAAGTGTCTACTAAGTCAGCACATTACAGCCATGCTGGCCTCTACAGTAAGGCACGAGATAAGATTTTTCGTTGGTCACTAGATGGAAGCAGTGAGTTTTTGTGGAGGTCATAGTGTCTGCATCTGTTCAAAGAAAACAGTTCTCAGTTTTGTTTTGTTCTTTGTATTCATACCATGATTAACAGCTTTAATTTGACTACTTTTGTATTTCAGTTATCCTAGCCAACATTTACTTGGAGAGACTGGTCACGTCCCCATTTAAAGTAGACAACAATAAAATATTATTTATTAAATTCTATGAGATGAACTGCAAAAGAAAGTACAACAATTACCACAGAACAATGAACAATATATAGATATATATATATATATTACAAAATTACAGCAACAAATAATAATAATAATAAAAACATTTTAATGTATTATTAAATGTATTAATATTATATAATACATTTTGATTAGTTAAATTATAATTATTTATAATAATACAATTATTATTTATACCTTCAAAGAATATTTTATTAGAATGCATTTTAAATAATAATAATTGATGATTCAATGAATAATGAAAAATATTAGGCTATTTTATTGATCAGAATCTATTTTATACTTTTTTAATTCATAATAAATATTATTATAAAATACAATAAAGCATTATTACTCTTTATATAATCGTTTATATATTATTCACATTTTATTACTGATTTAAAACGAGCAGTGGTAAATAACCACATTATTTTTTTTAATAGCCCATCTCCGTTCTCCGTATACGCTCATCCTTAAAAATATTTTATTTTGCATGCAAACGAGACACACGCTGCATGTTTCGCATTGATGGAAGCGTGATGTTAGGGGCATCGAGAGCTTGAAGGGAGCGCGAGCGCAGTGAGCGGCGTGCGGCATGGCATCATACGCAAGGGGCGTGACGGAGGCGTGTCATAACATATCAGCGCCACTTTTTCATGTGTCGATCGAACCCTGGTGAGAACTGCGCTCTCTCTGTGCTTCACCGGAGTACACGTAAACAAATCATTAAAAGCTAAAGGTTTCGTTTTCTCCAGCAGCATTTTGCGCTGTCAGGGCTAACCGGCACAGTTTACTGTGGCTAACGGAGAGGATAGATCGCTCCTCTGGGAAGACATCGAAAAGTAACTAAGCCTGACTCGGCCACAGGTAGCACTTTCGGCTCTGAATATCAAAGTGCAGGTCATGCGGGTGTCCTCGGAGGGGCAGAGAGCTGTGATCCAGTGCTGCTGTTACTGCTAGTGACCCCGGTGGACTGATCGCTTTTGCCGCAAGCTGAGCAGGAACGACGGAATAAGCATGTCCCGAAGAAAGCAGAGCAAACCCCGGCAGATCAAACGTAAGCGTTTAAAGTTTCACTAGTGCCGGTTGTGCTGTTGTTGTGAATGGTGACTCGGTTGTAAAAAGTGTGTGATGTTATTCATATGACTCGATAGCCTTTTTTTTTCTTTTTTGAGCGCAGCGTTGTCAAGAGTTTAACGTTAAACAATTTCGTGGAAACTGACAAGATCTTTCTATTAACACGAGACAAATGGCACGCTCTAGATGTGTGAGCGATACAATCACCGTGTTTTAATGGTTTTAAAACGGGGTAATGGCTAAATTTATTTACAACTGCCATAGTAACCCAACGGCTTTTCGGACGCGCAGCTTATTTTGTAGAAGCGCGCGGCACATGTCAACGCCGCTGAACTCGCGCTTCATTTTTCAAACCCAGAGGCGATTATTGTGTGTATTAAATGCGTTTTAATTTACTTTTTTAATCCGTAGAAGTGCCTCATCCGCTCCAGCCGAAGTGTAACCCTGGCTTCCTGTTTAATAATGTTGTGGAAACGTCACTGTTCTCTGAAATAGACGATTTGAGTTCAGATAAACAGCGATCCGATCCCAGTCGAGATAAGGAAAAAAATTGGATCCTTTATTTGTTTTCTGTCTGTGGCTGCAGCGAGGCTGCTGTTGCATTTTCCTCCGGCTTTTCAGTTCTCTTTCCAGAGATGAGACGTCAGATAGCGCGCCCAGCTGATCTCTCCACATGATAGTGGATTACAATTGGATCTTTTTTTTTCATCTATCCGTTTTAACCCTATAATGTTCAGGCACCATTAGTTGGTCTTAAAATGGCATTTTTACGAATGCATCCAAGATACAATTTTTTTTTGTGAGTAAAGTGTGCTAGTTTTATCAGCCTATCTTTTATTATGCTATTGAGGTGATCATGCCATCTGTTTTGAGACTAGACATCTTTGTTTATCATTAATTGTGATTGGGGGAAAAGTAAGCAGGATATTCTTTTGACTTCCAGTGGTAAAAGAAAGATATACAGGTGACACGCATTCATTTTGGATTGAAGTAACCCTTAATATTTTGTGGTCGATAAATTCCTAAAGTAAAAATCAAATTCATTGACCCCTGCCTCTCCCTCTCTTTCTGTGAAAAGAACCAACAGCGCTGAAAAGTCGTTTTGCTCTGGTGCCAGGCGCTGTTTCAGTTCTTCATCCAGAAGAGATGCTTTCAGGCGATAAGCACAGTAGCAATATCTTGGAGGTTGAGTTTGAAAGGGCTGCTCAAAAAAAATAAATATTAATGCGATTCAAAGGCAGAAAGCGACTCTTGAATAGGAAAGAAAAATGGTCTGATAAGGCAGCATTAGCATATGCCACTGAGTGTAAACGGACGGTATCAAGGTTTGTTTAAGTGACTGGAGAGTTATACGAGCACGTTGGCCAGTAATGCCAATGACCTGCCGACCCATGAAGACGTTCTCTTAATTGAGATGTCTTATCTGATACAGAGCTATCTCTGGTTGGTTTCTGCAGAACTCATTTTCTTACCTAGGCAGGCTGCGAACAGTAGAACCAGCATTACTACTTCAGGCCAGGCATAGCTGATGTTTTGAACAATTCAGTATAAACATTCCTTATCTTTCCTGAAATGTTGAACCCCGTGAAGATTTCATATCTGGTGGCTTTTGAAGTACACATCGCCAGCGCCACGAGTCTCCCCTTTTAGGTCCAGTTAGGAGTAATGAAGATGAAAAAAGTATCTCCGATTTGGTGCCGGATCACCCTAAAAGGTGAGTCCCCCATAACCAAACTCTGGAGCTCATATGGACGACACATCGCCTCTCTTATCTCACCTTTTTGCGTTTGTAAACATAAAGACGACTGTGTATAAAAAGTGTGCGATTGCATTGTTTTGTTACACTCTTACTGGAAGGATTACAATCCTGGCCCCTCTAAAAGAGGTATCCGGTATCATGGAAGACTGTGTTGAGGGGAAATATTTTTGTGTGTCTTTTGTGCGTCACTCTCCCATCGGTGAAGATCGCGCTGATAGATTATCCATCCCTCCCTGATGGTGAGATTAGCTTACGGCCTTAGCGGGGCCACATCCCAGGGCTTATATTTTGGCGGTTGAGATGGGAGACAAGATAGTCGAGGCAGCGATCTCCGTGGAGATAGTCCCAACGTCGAGGGGGGTGGGGGAGATTGGGATTATAATTACATTTGGCTGAAGCGTTCTCATCTTTGTCATGTTTGTGTTGTTGTTTGGGACTGGCTGGGTGTATCTCTAGATAAGTTAAAAAAAGAGAGAGAAAAGCAGATAAGGGGAGAGTAGGATGGCAGGGCTGATAAGGGCTGGGGGAGAGAGAGGCAGGAATACAGAAATGGTAGATGGATGTATGCTGCGTTTTAAAAGCAGCTGCCTCAGTGAGATCGCAGAGGCCGATAAGCGAGCCGTTGAGATGATTGGGAGATAACAGAAAGGAGATCCTCACAGATAGCAGCCGAGTGACATCATTCAAAGGGCTCGGAGGTTGGTGTGAATTATTCATGAGCTTCTTGAATTTGGCGTCAGCGGCCTGGAGGATGTTTGAGAAGCCAAGGCCAGACAATGCACTTGTTTGAGTTACCACCTCCTGTACCTTGGGCTTGCACTTTTGAAAGTGTGGACAACTGATGGGATCTCTTCCTGTTTTTGTTTGAAAGCGTTCTCAGAGCTTTTGCTGCTGTCAGGTCCAGCCTCTCTGGGTCATTTGACCCCGAGGTCTAGTTTAATACTCAGCCAAAAATATTGAAAAGAATGAGAGATCACAGGCTTTCGCACACATATTTTCACACGTACGTACACACACACACACGCAAACAGTTGCGTCTTGGTGGTTTTGCTTGTGTGTTTTCCTTCTTTGTTCTGCTTTTAGCTCGATGTGAACTTTTGATAAAGCCTGGGGCCTGATCTCCGGTATAGATAGAGATCGCCAAGTGCGATAAGAGTTGTTATCAGCGCAGAGCAGGCAGGAGCTGAGGCTCTGCTGCAATAACAAAGCTACACGTAAGAACAGCAGGGCCCTGGACCCTGGCAATCAGTTCCAGCCCTAATGTGATTAATGTTGTTGTATAATTAGATGATAGGTGTGAATGCATTTTTTCTCCCCCCCTTTAGTTACTCCCCCACCCTCTTGGTTCCCACCCTTGTGTTTTTCTCCTAACAACCATTGTGGTTGATTAATTTAATTAGAACTAATTCCACATATTACTCACTGTAGATCTTGTGTTAGATAGCATTGAGATGCAAGTTTTTTTTTTTTCTTGTTCGTCGATTTTAATCTGCAGGCTGCATTTTGGTGAAAAACAGCAAAAAAAAAAAAAACTCAGCTCTACGCCTTGCGAAAGGAAGCAAGAATGTGGCGTCAGCAGTATGGCTGAAACGTTGATTTGCAGCGAGATATTAGATACTGAGTGATAGTGGGTGCAATGAACACTGCTGTGAGAAAGTTATAAAGTCTTTATAATGTGTTGCAAAGCCAAGGACGGCTTTCATGATTTTGATAAAACATGATTATCAATGATTTCTGGTATCTGATAATCTTTAAAGCAGGGTGTTCAGATCTTCAAAGTCCTGCTTTTAATGATTGTTACTTAATAATGCACCTTGTGTTGGAACTGCTTGTGCTTATAGATACTAATATTGTGGTAAAATGAAGACAAAGAAAGTTTTTTTTCCCCTTTTTTTAAATTTACATAACCGTTTAAAACTTTGGGGACTGTAAGACTTGTAATATTTTTGAAAGAAGTCTTTTATGCTCACCAAGGCTGACTGACTAAACTGAAACCAGTAATAACGGGCTGCTGTGACTTAAGCTGATTTTTCACCAGTCATCATTACTGGTGACATGATGTGCGATAATCATCATCGATACGTGTATAACGCACACCTAGTCAGTAAACATATTTATGTTTCTAGTGAGACAAAACATTTTTCTCTTTGTTGCTTTCTGCTGACAGATCTTGGCAATTTTTTAACTATAATTTTTTTCTGAAATTGTTCATTTGTTCCGAATTACCCATATAGCTATGATTATTACAAATTATTCATTAGAATTTTATGTAACGTGTTAATTGGTCAACTTGTTAATGAGCACTCCTGATTGGGTGAGAGAGTATGGACTGGAAATAATGTCAAAAAGCTGTAACTGTGGATTAGAATTTACCGTTTAGGAAGTGTCTGTTGGTTGCCGCAGTGAAAGGAAAAGCTTTTAGGTGTTTTGATGAGTTATTGCTCTTTCCAAATGTTTACGCAAGGGGAAGTCGAGTGAGTTATGATAACTGAACCCTCACTGACCCATTAGCACTCCTAAATCCTCACTTCTTCCTTTATGTAGAGTCATAAAAAGCTTGAGCTGAAAACTAAATAACGCAGAAAATTGTATTTAAACTTCCACAAACAATGATTTTGTCTTGTATGCAATGCATCATTTGCAAAAGAAAAACTATCTAATCAACCTTGATGATGTCATCTCATGCAGTGCTGGTGGAGCTGATAGTATATGCCATCTTTCTCAGCAGCGTGCAACTCCATAAAAGTTGTGCAAGACCCCGCTGGATGCATACATACAGTAGCATAAAGTCTTAAACGCAGTTGCATGTGATTGTGGGGCGGTGGATGAGAATAAAATATTAATGTGTTATTAAGGATCCCGTAGCCTCTGGCCCCAATGCAATTAAAAACAAGATGGGAACAGGGCAGTAATCTTTTAATGCACTGTTATCACATCGCATCTTATGGAGAGGACTTATTTTTATGTGCCGTTTTGATAGGAACGGCTGAGGTGAGATTTGCCATCGCAGGAGGGTGGTTTTTCTTCCTCCAGAAGGCTGGTGTAATAGAGTTTTCTGTGCTTTTTGGTTGCCGTTAATGAGTTGCGTCTTAAGGAGAATGGAGATATGATAATTTATCCAATGTGGAGGAGCCATATTTGATGTGGATCACGACTAACAGGGTTGATTAGATTGGCTGATTTCCACGCTGAGTTTTGATGTCATGTTCTTTATTTGATGTGCTTAATTGGCATGGTTGGGGGTGTGGGCCATCAATTTGATGTTGTGTTAAGGACGTGAAGTTCAAGAGTGACACTATATTCTGTTCCCTCCTTTTAAAAGGATCAGTACGGATATCTCAAGGGGGGCTTTATGCAAACAGTTCAACTGGGTGTATTTGTCTGAACCATAAGGCCATAGATTAAATTTGTAGGTCACATCCCAATGGCATTCAGGTGAGTTTCTGTCCCAGAGTGTAAAATATAACACTCTGGGATAGTAACAGTCCTCACTGGCTTGCTTGTTATTGCTGCCAAGAGGCAAATGTAATCAAATTCACAAGGTCAGGTTTTAACTAATTATTTAATGTTTATGTTTCATTTCATACTCACCAAAGTGACACTACAGATTCTAAAATGATCTGGACAAATGGATCAGTGAGTTGGGATGAGTGACAGGTCAAATAAAACAAAAACTGGTTATGAGATGAGCTGGTTTTAGATTTTCTTCCTGTTATTTGATCTTTCACTTAGCGTTTTGAACACTATTAAGTATTCTTTGTGAATGCCCTAAACATGTCAGATTGAGATGAAGTGAACCTGAAACCTGTGGTTTGGCAAATATGTGGTTCTACACATCCCAACTTTTTCATTTAAGACTTTTCCTAGAAGAGTTTAGCTTGCTTGCTGACAGTCTTTTTGTGAGTTATATAAATACTACTTCTGGGCATCACTAATCACATCCAAAATAAATGTTTTTGTGTTTATAATATATATGCACTGTGTATATTTTTTATGTGTATATATAAGGAAAAAATTAATTCCTATTCATATAATTTATATTAAATATAAATATATTAACGTAAACATAATTTGTTTTACACATATGCATGCTTGTGTTTTTATACATGCATACATTTTATGTGCATGTTGTGAAATAATTTTTTTTTGCAATAATGACATTATTTTTTTATTCTATTTTACATTTAAAATGTAATTTATTTTTAATACATTTAGTAATTATTAAAATATAATATTAAATAAAATTATTTATAATAAAAAAACCCTATATAATTTACTTGTCTCTTTTTAAGATATTGATTATGGTCAAGTTGATTGAATGGTTGGTTTTGAAAACATGCAATTTGCACATCTCTACTATCCCTGGCCTGTTGTACAATGTGAAAGATAATGCTTTCTTTAGTATACCTATTGCTCACGGTGCGGAGAGCTCAGGCTTGGGTGTTATATGCCAGGCAGGAGGCTCTTGTGGGAAGGGAACACCGGGCATGTTTCATAAGGAGAGGCGGAAAGAGAAGAGATAAGCACAGAAGGGCAGCTGGGACAAAGGCCCTAGAAAGAGGAGAGGTTAGACCGCCTCCAGGGAGCCACCCCTGAACAGAGGTGGTCTAGACCAGAGTGGCTCCTCTTGCTGCTCTCACACACTCCGCTTGGCCGGCTCTAGAAAGAGAAGGACGACCAGCCTCAGACGTCTTCCAGCTTCTGTTTGAGAGGTGTATATGTATGTGAGGTGTGTAAGCCACATAAAAAGTTGCAAATCCTCTGACGTCCATACATTTAAATGAAGACACTACAATTTCATAGCGAAACTGCCAACAGTACACATGCATTTAGCACATTTATAAAGTGTTTTAGCCTTTTGTGTCCTTTAAATTAGCATAAACCAGTGACATGAAATCGTGGATTTTTGAGGCGATGGTTGGCTAGCCTTTGCAACCTATGTTGTTTGTTTCTTCTGTGCTATTTCTGGACATGGTTTTCTCACTTACTCGAATTCTTTCACTTTTGCTCTTTCGTTGATTACCATTATGAGTTTAGTAAGTTGCAAACATTTACCTTACATTGGGTTTCACACCTTTCCTGCAAATCAATTGGAAAATAGCTATAGCTCCAAGTTCTAGTAGTTCTTTTTATAGCTTTTCTTATTTTAAGCACTTATAACCTTCTGTTTAAACCAGTCAAACACATAGGGATGCACAATATACATATAATTTTTTATTATGAGATGTGTGAATAGTATAATTTATTTTAAAGTATAGAATATAAAGTGTAGAATTGTAATATTGGCCATAAGTTGCTTTCCAATAGGTGAGCACTGTCATACTAACATATAGGTTAGGAGGATTGTGTTTTAGAAACCTGCAGAGTTGAAATAGGTCAGCTAGTACTCCACTATGCTGTTTAGGAATTTATTGTTTGGTCTGTGACTTCTATTGAATCCATTTATTGTGCAATCCTGGTCCAATTCCAAAGAACGTTATCTGAACAGTATCTAAAATGAAATCTTACCTGTCGAAGGTCATCATTCATAGGGTCTTATCATTTTGGACAATCACAAAGAAAATATTATCATTATCATGATGATTGTATCATAAGACTTGTTGGTAAGTCACAGGCGGTAATCATTGAGATTTAGTGATTGTGGACTTTTGGACGTTCTGTTACATACCCAGAAAGCACTCATGTCTGGGATACATGCTCTCAGCCTGTCAATCAAAGTCCTGTAGATGATCACAATGAAAATATTATCATTGCACAGATGATTATACGTTAGGATTGCTGCTATTAAAGGGACTGTCCACCAAAAATGAAATTATGTATAACTTTTTAATGTTGGTAACCAAACAGCTTTGACTCCCATTCACTTTCATTGTATTTTTTTTCAGAACAGGAGCCAAAATGTTTGGTTGCCAGTATATTTTCTATCAAGTTCCACAGAGAATCAGTCATGCAGGTTTGAACCGACATGAGGATGAGCCATAATTAAATTTTTTTTGTTGGATTATCACTTTAAAACATCATTTAGCATTGACTTCAGTTCCTTCAGGCCTTCCCCGACCTCTCCTTTTCCTTTTCCCTTTCAAGTTTCATTCTGTCAATCAAAGTCTTGACTTACCAACCCTTTCACGTAAGCCCCTCCTCCATCTCTCCCCCTTCATTTTTGGCCCACTTTCCATTACCCCAGCTCTTTCCCGTCCCCAGTATCTACCGCTATCTCTCTCTTTCTCCCCCCCAACAAC
>JAUMHQ010000081.1:13259884-13283514 GCA_032361165.1 Enteromius paludinosus
ACTGTATGTGCTATAGTCCTACACTGACCCTACACCTAAACCTACCCCTTACAGGAAACTGTGTGAATTTTTGGATTATCAAAAAACTTAATTCTGTGTGATTTATAAGCTTGTTTCCTCATGGGGACCTAAGAAATGTCCCTACAAGGTCAAACTTTACTGGTATTCCTATCTTTGTGGGGACAATTGGTCCCCATAAGGTGATAAATACCAGGTGCACACACACACACAAAGTGCACAATATTGTTTGTATAATAAAGTTGTCTAATTAAATCAAGTTTAGGGTGGGTAAAAATTTTGGAAAATAACATTTCTACTTAAATGTTATTTATTGCTGTCATGGAAAAGTTACATTTTCAGTTGCCATTGCTTCAGTGATATATGATAAAGAAATAATTTTTAGATCCTAATTTTCTCAAAAAAAATTTTTTTTTCTTTGTCCAAAACTAGGAACATTATAAAAATCTTAAGTTTTGATAAATCTAAGCTTGATGCTAAAATGTGCTCAGTTGAATATTAAAGTGCCCCTATTATGCCAATTCCAGTATTGCTTTTCATTCAGTGTGTAATGTAGCTGTGTGTGAGTTTTAAATCTGAAAGTGCACAATAATTAAAGTTATTGCTTCCCCAAAATATGCAGGCTGATATATACAAGCCTGTAGTTTATGTAAACCTATTGTCAGAGACTCTCAAATAGGTTTGGGTATCGTTTAGGGTTTTTTCGATTTGTTGACTTGAATGATTTATCATGAAATTGCATGAAAGGTTTAAAAAGTCATAAAAAAAAGTATTAATAAAGTATCTGAAAAAGATTTACTCTATGAACAATACATTAAATTAAATAAAAGACAAAAGCACTCGCTTATTAATGGCATAGGTTTGGCGCCATAGATTTGTTGGATTTTTCGTTCAGGCACGGCACCGAAATGAGGCACCGAAATCCGTGTTTTTATTCGGTTCGGTATGTACTGGTTACTTATGGTGCTTTTCCACTGCATAGTACGGCACGTCACGGTTCAGTACAGCTCACTTTTGGGGGGTTTTCCACTGGGAACAGTACCTGGCACCTGGTCCTTTTTTTAGTACCACCTCAGCCGAGGTTCCAAGTGAGCCGAACCGTTACCAAAACGTGACGTGTAAACTCTGCTGGTCACTGATTGGCTGGAGAAAATCGTCATTACTGTGTCACTGAACTTGCGACACGAGACACAACAGACCCGCCAGATTTAAATCAGCACAGCCAGCGAAGGATCGGACGCAACTTTTTTTGTTTGAAGAAACGCACCTTTTTGTATCTTTTTTAGCTTAGTTTTCTTTGGCTGCCATCAGCCTCTTTTGAAACAAACTCCTTCGTCTTGCTGTTAAAAACATCCACATGCCAAGAATGAAGAACACCATTCCGTCGATATGCTCCATTGTTGTGTGTTTTTTTTGTGGCGCGTTTACGATGATGTCACGGCAGTAGAGGCGGCGCAACTGTAACGACACGTGAATAATCCCGCCCACTCTAAAGCGGTACTAAACTGTATTGGAAACGCGAACCGAGCTGAACTAAGCTGTGCCGTGCCGTAACGAGCTGGCTGAACCGAGTCCTACCACGCAGTGGAAAAGCGCCATTAGGTACTGGTGTCATACTGTCAACCCTACTCTCAAAACAATATTTGGAGCCTTACAAACTGCTTAATAGGGGCACTTTTAAAAAAAAAATCTATCTGACCCTATGTTGGTTGTTTACGGTGTTGCAGTTTGTCTGGACTAGCCTATCAATTAATTTTCAAAACCTTCAATTTATGACCATTTTGGAAGATATAAAAATGATAACTTCTGATTTTGTCCCCTTGGGTTAAACAATGTTCTCCCACATCTGAGTAAAGTCCAGTCAGGAGTCTTTCTGTGGAGTCCTTGTGATCTCCACTTGACCCTTTTTTTTTTTTTTTTTTTTTAAGCTGAAGGTCAGGTGGTACTCCAGTCCTGCACCCGCCCGGACGCTTCAGATTTCCTCTTGTGTTTTTGCCTCAGGCTGTTGTTTGTGAGAGCAGCCTGTGTGTGAGAAGATTCAAGTGTAGATTTTGGTTGTTTAAACATATACGAGTATGATGAAATGTATTTTTCTTCCACAAATATGTGTTTTTTTAATCTCTTAAACCCGTCTATTTTTCTTGAGTATTTGCTTGTTCTGAGAACCGCCCACTTTAACAGAAATAGACCTACCAAATGACATGTTAAGTGACCAATCACAGTTTTGTTTTTACAAATGAGTAAAACGGCATGTTGTGGGGAAAAACACTTTCAAATTATGGTGCAATAGATGAGGGTGGAAACATTGGTGGAAAATGTGCATCTACGTTCTGTTAAATGTGGCCATTTCAGGCAGCCGTTGCTTTTTGTACGTACAATGCATGTCAGATCCACTATGGCTGGACTGTACATGTCATTTAAGGCTTGTTCATACATTTGTTTGTCATGTTCATCATTCTGCTTAGCTGGAGATGTTTAACCGCATGCAACTTTAGTCAACGTCTTTGCCTAATGCCTTACTTAGTATATGTACTTTCTATATTATGCTGAAACATACTTCAGCACTTTTTAATGTTGAGAAGTCGCACACAAAGGCAATATGCAGCATTTGAGTTTCTGTGATACTGAGCATTATTAAATCAGATTGTGGAGTGAAAGGAATGTATAATCTCTACGAAAACTGTCATTTTAAACCTGTGCTACTGTTAGAGCCCGTTTTGATCGCAATCTCCTGGTGAATATCCCTTACTTGCACACACACACATGCGTACCCGCGCACACTTGGCTCCTTTGCCCTTTCCTCTTTGTGCCGTCTATCCCTCCCTCTCTCTGTTCTCCCTCCGTAAGCAGTGAGTCTTGTCTAAGTATTAGTATTAGAGGCAGCAGTGTCCCCTGAAGTAAAACAATCTGCTGTAATCTATCAGTGTGTTATCGGCCCTATCTGAGAGCTGGAGCGAGCCGGGCCGGGGCCATGGCGCCGTGCTCCGGAGCTGATAAAGTTTCAGAGTTCAGCGATGATGAATGTTAAGAAACTACACCCTCGTTAGAGAGGATGTGGACTTGGCAGGGACCATGAAGGGGGCCGCACATGAAAGGAAAGAGAGAAAGGAAAATGTTGGCACCCCACACCAGTCGCCAGGTTAGAGGTCAAGACCCTGTTATTGCACAGACATTCCTGCTTTCCACTTTATATTATCTTTCCTTGAGTCTGTCTTAATTTCTTTTAGTTAAAAAAAAAAAATATATATATATATTTTGTGCACAGACATAGTGTAACAATACACTCATGTCACTATTCGGTTCAAAACACTGATCTCATGATAAGATGCTCTCATAATATTTTAAACTAAGCCAAAATGGTGTTTGAATGGACATATGATAAACAGTTAACAAAAGTATGTTTATTTAACTGGAATAGAAATATTTGGGATTCTCCTTATTTAAAAATACATAATTTTGTTAGAACAATACGCTTGCAAAGTTATAATTAATATGTCATTTAAATAATTTATTTCATTTTAAAAAAAATTTACGATAATTAACATGGCGGCTCAAATGTGTGAAATAATGGTTTTGCCTTAATAAATGTCAATTTTTATTTTATTTATTTATTTTTTAAAAATACATACACAATACATTTTTTAATTTTTTTGTTGCATTTTTGTATTCAAATACATTGCCACACCCCTGCAAACTTATATGGCAATACCAACAAGAATTAATCTAAATGTTCTCCTCTTGTTTACAATTGAACTTTATCATATGTTTAGAGTTAAGTGTAATTTACCTGTAAAACAATCTAGTAAAAATATATGTAGGTAAAAAAATAATTTTATGAATGTTGTATTGCTACATAAAAACATTGTGGAAAAATAATTTATTTTTTACTTGGATGCAACTTTCTAAATGTTATTTAAACTAAAATAGTGATATATGATTATGATTCTAAAAAGCATTTAAAAATAATTTTAATAAATAGGGAGATTTTTTTTTTTTCAGTGTCAAGTGAAAAATCTAGAATTAATTGTTTTAGCTTTATGATCCAGCCCTAATTTTAACTCCACATATATCACTATATCTCGATGATAAAGTTGCTGTCTTAGCACGGCTGTCTTAGCTGGAGATTGAAAGTGCTTATCTCTGCCTCTAATAAACTAGTACAGTCGCTTCTCTCATGAGAAAGTTTACAGAGGACAGCTGGATGTCATCTAGAGTGACTACTTTGTTGTCCTCTGTCATTAACTAACTAATTATTTTGTGCTTGTGAAAAACCAGCTTCTCCTATCCAGACTCCAATCCCTTGAACGACCAAGCGTGTCCTGCCCCAGCACTGTCCTCTGGCCCATCATTCCAGTGACCTCTCTGCCTAAAGCCAGCACATCAGCTGCTCCCATCTATCAGTCCGTGTGTCATGCCTCAAAGTCCCCTGATGACGATGCATTTGATAAGAGCGAGTACTTAGAAGTGCACAGTGCAAATAGCCGATAAAGCATTATTTTCCTGACAGATATTAAGTGCTTAGAGTTCAAATTTCAGGCTAATAGCTTTTCTGAGTCTTTACTCAAGATTTGTTGTGGTGTAACAAAAATAGCTCAGCTCAGTCTTGGGAGAGATATGCGACGTTTCGTCAGTGCAAAAATCTTCAATTTAGGTGAACTAGGTGATAATAATAACTATCAGCCTAAATATGGAGTTTAGTTACGAATTTAGCAGTATTGAAAATTTAATTGATGCTCATTTGCCCAATTTTTAAATTTTAGATTATCCCGACTGATCACTTCAGTATTTATTGATTTATTAGTCTATAGCGTTATTTAATATTTGTTTGTGCATTTGCAGTTTCTGTATTTATACAGTTAGATGACCTAAAAATGTTTAAATGTAGTCTCTTGGAAAACTCCAAAGTGACTATTGTGCATTTTCATTTTATATTGATAAAATAATATACCAGATTGTAATTATCGGCATTATCATTGTTTTGATTACAAACATGCCTACTTTGTATGAAAACTGTGGTCCTGGATTACAGTGGAGATTATTATTATGAATATATTTTTTGCAAAACATTTTTATTCTGCAAGTATTTGCATCAAAACAGCCAGAAATTGGGTGCAAATCAGCAAAGTGTATACAATACATTCTTCATGAACCACGTCTGACCTTCTTAAGAGCATGCCTTTCATTCCCTCCTCGTGAGTCAAGTCATCTTTGAGTCTCCCGATAAACAGAAAGGAATTCTCAGTCTTAAAAGCTCTTAAAAGACGGGTATACCATTGTGATCATGACAAAGTTCATGAGCGTATAATGGAAGCTAATGTGACGCAGGGCGCGGGTAGCTTTGTTCGCAGAAGTGCAGAGCGTTTAATAGAATCTGATAGGCGTCAGTCCCCGGGCCCAGAGGACAGAGGGGGGACTGCGCGCTCATCAAGGAAGTCTTTGCTCATCAAGGGAGTCAGGCGCGCTCTGAAGGAATAATTTGTCAATAATTGGCCGTGTCAGTCTCGTTAGACATTTGATAATGTCCCGTTTCTTAAGGGTCGGCCCGGCAAATATCTCCAATGAAAAGCAGCGCATGGCAGCAGATCCCGTCTCCCGATAGCACCATTAAGGGCTTTAGAAGTATTTTAGCTGAATTCACACAAAGCAAAAATAGATAAATAAATAATGAAAAAGAAAAGTGGAACATCAACTGTCAGGGAAGTGATACGGACTATAAAAATCAGTGGGGAGGGTTGTGAGATAAAAGATTATCCCTTTTTTTTCTGTCGCCTTATTGCCTCCTCAGCCATCGCTGAGGCTAATTCGCTTACTCAAGCAATAGAGCAGACTTACATTGCAGATGTGTGTGTGTGTGTCTGTGTGTGAGTCCTGTGGCCCTGTTTTAAGAACGCTTACTCTAGCACTGCAGTATCAAATCCAAATGTACTGTAAAAGTGTTCAGCACAGGTATCTGTTTCTGTCATTTTCGTCAAGTACTGGATTTATTGGGGATCTTGCAGATGTCGGGAGTTCTTCTTTCAGATCTCCAATCACTTGAAAAAAGCATGGGATCCATTATTCGTTCGGAGAGGCCAGGCATTCCTTTCTGCAGATATGGCGGGAGGTCTATCTCTGAAATATCTCGCAATGGCTAACCTTCATCAGATTGCACAAAATCCTTGATGACAGTCACATTCCAGAGAGCCGCTCGGGTCATTGGCTGTAGAGATGTCGGTGTAGTAACACAGGCTTGTGTCCGACCGAATGCATGTTATCGCATGAATCTACTGCAGTGTCGTCAGATTGTCAGAGTTTGTGTGAGGTCTGTGAGCTCTCCCGTGGCCGTAGTTTGGGAAGGTGTTCCTATCAGAACAGAGATCAGCCTGATACGAGCTGTCAAGCCCTGCTCTTGTTCGCCCTGTGACCTTTCAGTCAACTGGGCCCAGTTTGCATGCACGGTTGCTCTTTCCTTTTTATGCAAATGCACTCTGAGAGGTTGCAGAGAGAAGTCTCTGGCCTCTGGTTCTATTACTTTGCTGTTGCTGTTTCTGTTATATTTAAGGGCTTGGAAAGTTATTATCTTTTTCATAAAGTTTTTTTTGATCAGTATCTTTCAACTGAACAGAAAATCAAACAGAATTCAATCTGATATTTGTCTTGGTTATTTGCATAGACTTTTAACACAAAATAACTTTTTATTTTATTTATTTATTATTATTAATGTTTTAATTAGGGATGCCCTATATTAATGCATTGTGTAGTAGTAAAACAAGAAAAAAAGGATCTGTGTCAGTACATAAGCAAATCTCAAAATCTTTCATCAGTACATTATAATGTATAATGATGCCTACATTCACTTGCACCTTTTAAAAGTTAATTTTGATATTTTTTTTTGACATTTTATATTTTTAATTTATTCTAACAACAACATTTTATTATCAGGCGTTTATCGGGTCAAAAAAAAAAAAAAAAAAAACCCTACTGGCTTATCAGCATCAGCCAGAATGTTTATATCGTTGCACCCTTCGCATTCACATTCAATGTTTTTGAAGTCTTGGGAAAAGAATTCAACATGCACATCATGCATGATATTTCCAAAACCTAGTTATCATGTGAAAGGAATTTCATACATATATGTGTCGAACCGCCGTTGTGGATTATGGCATGTTCTCACTATTACAGTCAGTGGGGTACTGAAGTGCAGGAGTTCTTATTAATCAGAAGTGCGATAAGTCTTAAGAGTTGAATGATGAGAATGAGGGGATTGTGGGTAAAGGGCTTGGCTGGTGAGGGAGGCAAGAGACAGACACATTAATATTCTCTTTCCCGTGAAAGTGTTTGGCAGAAAAAAAGGGAAAAGAAAGAAACGAGACATCTATCGCTCTCACCCCATGCTTTTATTTCCTATTGCCTCATCTTAAATTTCCATTATTCACCGCAAAAAAGCCAAGCCTATTCACACTCCTCTCTGACACCGGCGGCCCCCCTCACGCTCACGCTCACATACATTCACTTCAACCAAACACCATTATTAATCATCCCTATCGGTTTCTTCCATCTCCCTGCTATTTGCTGTTTAATCACTAAAATAATATCGAGAGGGGGGGTAGAGGGCCCGTTTCCATGGCGACCAAATGGAAAAGGTCAGGGTGAGTTTATCTTATCAGCGATAGAGAATGGTTACTAATTACAGATAGGTACTACCAGTGCTCAGTCCACAGGGCCCTGCCTTAAAACACTATCAGCAATCCACACCAGCCTGATATTAAAATTATCTACAGTCATCCACATACACACGCAGACACACCTCATCCTGGCACACATCGGACGAGACGGGCCTCGGCTCTCTGTAATGTCCGTTAACCCCGCTAATTCGCCAATTGCGCTTTAAAACTACTGATAAACGGCGGCTATGCTAGTTGTTGAGAGCTGTGCTACTTGCTCTGATTTATGACAAGGCCTAGCGTGGATACTATTAATGTTTCACACTAATGGTGCAACCTTTATCCGTTTGAGTAAGTCATCTTCAAATATTTGCTGTATTAGTATACATTAATTGTCGTAAAACTAATACCTAACATCCTGGCTACAGAATCCTGTTCGAGGACGATGAGACATTCTGTTCCTCTGCTAAGAGTCTTTTGTAGCCACTGAACTGTTGACCCAAACTGAAGTGGCCGTTTCATTTAGATGGTTCACCAGTGTTCTTCTTAAGCGAGTTGTTCTCATTAATGTTTCCTTACCATCATTCGCGGTTAATGACAAACCAGTTGTAATTAGATTTAGTGAGGCTGTGGAGATAACGACGCTAATTAATGGTAGGTGTTTGTGTACGTGCATCCGCACACATAATGTTAAAGCAGTAGTTCACCCAAAAATGAGGGTTCTGTCATTATTTACTCAGCGCTTGTGTCTTTTTCTTCCAGTGGGGACTGAAAGTGGACGTTCGTTTTAATATAATGAAGGGGGGATTGGTGAATAACTTTGAATCTATTGATCCAGTTCGCACAATGGTTCTGAATGATTTGTTCATGAATCACCGATTCAGCTGTCAGCAGCTCATTATGGGCACATTCAGTCATTATTTACTCACCATGTCTAAACCGTATAATTTTTTTCTTTTGTTGAGTGCCACAAGTAAATTGTTGAATATTGTGGGCCCTCTTTTTTACATAACGAGGGTACAACCGATTAGTCGAGGAATGTTTGTCAGGTTTGTCTGAGTCAGGTGATTTTGATGAATCTTTTAATCCAGTTCACAAAACCGGCTTGAGTTATTGGTTTATGAATCTCTGACTGAGTCCAGTTAAAAACTCGTTAGACTTGCTTCTATCAAATGCGAAAAAATCCATTTTTTGTTTAAGTCTGATATTTTTCTGAATCTCTTGATCCAGTTCACAAAAATTGATTTGATGCACATTGTGAATATGGACTAAAATGTTGGTCTGAAATCATATAGACTTAAAATACATGATGTATGGACTACTTTTATTAAATATTTGAATGATTTTGTTTCTTATTTTAAACCTTGAAAGCTCTAGTTCCACGGAAATTCATTCCGAACTTATTTATTGGTGAGAAATTATGACAACTCGTTCATTTGTGGGCAAACTGTCCCTTTAAATCTGTGTTTCTCTTTGCTGTTCTTCTTGTGTAACTTTTATCGTTGTACGTTTTTGTTAAAGAGAGCAAACAGACATGTTCTGTTTGTTCGCGTCTTAGACATGCACATCAGAGTATGCTGGTGTTTCCGTGCGCTCCTTCATTTATCATCTTTGACATTTGGCTGTGCTCTCTTTATCTTCCTCTCATCTGAAAAGAACACATTTTTCCCATCAGAAATCCCGTTGTGACTTTTGCGTTCGAGGGGTGGTGATACTTCCTTTCGCAAACGGCATCTCTGAACGTATCTTTCCCGGGCTGCGTTCCCTCGTCTCCCCCCATCTTTTCTTCCCCCTTCTGTACTGCTCTCTCTTTCTCTCAACATGGATGTTATCGGAGGCACTGAGGGCTCCAGTGATGCCCTGCCTCTTGAAAATACCCCCTTTCTTTCCTGCTGCCAGCTGTGAGCTGGTTTATATTTAACATACCTACTTCATCTACCCTCACCACCTCCACCCTACGTTCTCCATACTTATCTCTGGCACCCTCACACATTGCTGTATTTTTATTTACTTTTTTATTTTGTGCCTGTGCAACAATGGTGAAAGATAACATTTCAACAACAAATCCTGGCTCTTTCCCTCTCTACTATCCTGTGTTTTTGTGTGTGTGTGTGTGTGTGTGTGTGTGCTTGTACCTTAGATGTGGCACTTACGTACATGTACCTCTGACCACAACTGAATAATGTGAATGCATGTGAACAAAAGTCTTTGTATGGCTTGTGAATCCTTTCAGAAGAGGTTCCTTTGCAACAGGTTCGGTGGGTTTAAACAGGCTGAAGTGGTTGTTTTAATTATATATTTTTTTTAAGTATCATTCACCCAAAATGAAAATTCTGTCATTTTACTGACCCTCATGTTGTTCCAACTTTTGTGACTCACTTTCTTCTGCAGAACACAGAGAAAGTTATTTCGGTGAGGGTTGGTAACCGAACACTTCCGCTCAATGAACCAAAAAAAAAACCTTTTCTCAAAATAAATTTTTTTGCTTGCAAGGCTGGTACCCTATTATTTGTGAATTTAATGTTTAGAAGATATAAATAATCCTTAACGTTTTACATGACACTGAGACGAATGAACAGTGCGGTTCTGGCTGATGAAGACTACTGAAGTGTTTTAGTATATGTGTGTGTGTGTGTGTGTATAACCAGTCAGTAGCTCACTGTGTTGTCTGTTTTTATGTGCTTTTATGGTGATTAAGTCATAACAATCATATAAGAGCCATAAAGGGCTTTTCTCTGCCTCTTGACAAGAAGTACAAAAGAAATATACACATACACCCACACACAATACCAAAATATTCATACAGAAAACGCTTTTTTTTGAAAGACGTCTCGCATGCTCACAAGTGCTTTATTCATTTGGTCAAAATTCAGTGAAGGATGTTATGGTATCGAAATATTGCTTTTAATTTAAAATAATTGTTTTAATATATTTTAAAAGATCCACTTTCTCCAGTCTTCAGTGTCACTTGATACTAGAGAAATTATTCTATTCGCTGATCAAGAGATACTTTCCTTACGATCAATATTGAAAACAGTTTTGCTGCTTAATTTTAAGGTATAACATTTCCCGATGAACTGATTTATTTGAAATGGAAGTATTTTGTGACACAGTAAATGCCTTTACTGTCATTTTTGATCAGTTTAAAGCATCCTTGTGGAATCGAAGTATTAATTTCTTTAAAAAATGATCCTACTGACTTCAAACTTTTAGATGGTGCTGTACACATGTTGTCAGTAATAACTGCCCACCCACTATTGCTGTATATTATATTATATTATATTATATTAAATGTTATAGCATGAGATTCTGTTTTTTTTTTATGTTTTTGTTTTTTTTGTTTCAGAGCAGCTGTAGCTATTTGTGTAGAAATAAGCAAATATACATGTCATCATCAATCATTCTATCATTCTTCAGTCATTACGTATATGTAATCGTATGGTGTAACCTGCCGAATTCGAAAAAATCGAAATAAAGCGAGGAAAAGACAAACTCTGCAGGTTGTTGTATGTTCTTATCCTAGTTTAGATCTGTCACTTTTTATAATCCATGCGGTTGTCGTTCACAAATTCATCAATTACATAAGTAATTGCAATTCTTGTAAACTTTAAACATCCGTAACATCCTATTTTCTTCCTGACCGTTTTAGTCCCCACTCTCTGCAGCTCTTCTTTGGGGTGTCTTGTGGTCATGCCTCAGTCTGTGTGTTTGTGTGATCTACCGTGTTTAGTCTTTAGTCAGGACTGGAGCAGCTGGGTATGTATCTGTACGGGGGAGCTGGAAGATCTGCACAACTCTTTGTCTTCTTGAAGCTCAGACCTCAGGGTCAGAGTCTGGATAAACGGTGAAGGCCATGCGCACGTCTCTGTGTGTGTGATGAGTGAGAATCATCGTCTCTAGTAGGGGGATGACGATGGATCTGCTGTGTTCTGTCAGGAGAGAAAGTGAACGGCATGATGGAATGGTGAAAAGAGGGAGGGAGAGGAAGATGAGAGGCGTCTCCTACACATACCGTCGTGATGGCCGCCTCTCCCTTTTCCTCTGAAGAGTCTCAGAAGCATTTTGGGTGAAGATGAGTCTTAAGAGGGATCGCTCTCTTCCTCCCTCTACTCTTTCAACCCGTACGCCTCGCTGACGCATTCTCTCTCTGACACATTCACTCTTAGATATAGTATATAGTGTGTGTATAAAACACACACATAAGAGTGCAAACGTGCAAAGTGTCTTGGAGGTTACGGCGTCTGATATTAATGTATACTTGTGATATTTGTTTAATCTGCGCTTGTTTCTTTTGTTGGCTCACACTGCTTTAATTGAAGAAGTTTTCATGGGAAAAGAATGTGTCTGAATATTGCCTCAGGCTTATCCAAGGACAGCTCATATCAATCAAGTTAGGGTCTGATAACAAATGCAACAATGTCTTGGAGAGGCCGTTCACCAGTAACTATGAGAGTCTCTTTTACCTGGTTCTGTGTTTGATGAGGTGAGAGTCATTTAAATATTAAATATAAATGATAGCAATATCTTTTGTCTTTAGACCTCCTTAAAAAGGATAATTCATTTTCAAATTAAAAATGTCATCTGCTGTACGCATCTACTCACCCTCAAGTCGCTCAACACATTTTCTTCTTCTTCTGTGGAACAGTTATTCTTTTCAACAAGAAAATGTTCAGTGTAGTTGTTTTCCTCCTTTTTTGTAAGAGGAAAGCTTTATTAAACTTTAAGTTAGTTATTCAAAATCACAAATGTTTTATTATAATAGAAAACCCACCTTAACCCACATTTTTATTATTATTATTAATATTATTATTGCAGCATATATATATATATAAAATATAATGTAATATACTATATATGCCATTCCAGCCATCTTATCCCAATGAAAAAAAAAAAAAAGTATATATAAACACCTATTTTTTCTTTAGCTCACAGACCGTTCAAGTGCTTGCCTTCCTGTATTACCCTTTATATGTGTTAACAGGTTGTGACCCCTGCGTAACCCCACAGCTCTGTTTGCACCGATGCTCATTATTCCATTAGACGCGTCCTGGCAGCTGTTGCCCTGACCTCTCGAACAGAAAGAGAGCTTGATGCGGCTTAGAGAGTCTTTAGCTAAACATACACGTATGTACGTTTTGTGTATTGATCCGAAGCTCTTTTTGGGTGGTGGGGAGGCGGAGAAGTAGGGGTACTTCATACAAAAGAGCTGTTAAATTGTGTGGCAGATAACTAAGCATGATAATGCGATGTCCATATGCTTGTCAGATTCTTTTTATTCTGATTTCACAGTTTCATCTCTCTAGCTCTGTTCCAAACCGGCTTCCTATTGCTAACTGTTGTTAGCATGTTTTAAGCTAATAAGTTAATTATAAGTAATAAGTCGGTTTTTATTTTGTTATCGTACATACTTTTCTTTTTTCTTGTCCGATAAGTGAGAACACTGCCTATTGTTTCGCTGTTGGAACTAAATGGATTAAAAATGAATAACAACAAACTACTTAAGAAGGCAACAACACTATATTACACAACTCTAGCTACAAATATCGGTCAAAAAAGTGGAACTAGAGCTACAGCATAGAAATACTGCCACCCCTGGACAAGGAAGAAATTTGAAATGGAGTATACTTTGAAGGCTATATGACACTCTAGGCACTTAATTCAAATTTAAGTTTACTTTGTACTCTATACTCAGTGGCTGGGTATTCAACTTTTTCTGATAACAATTTGTGGTTTAAGTATACAAATTGAAATAGTTTATCCACACTGGTGCTTGAACTGAGGCAGCTACAATGATCTGTCACGCCACATTAAAGAGTGTCAATACAACATTTATTGTTTGAATCTCGTTTAAGCGCTTTCTGAATGGGAGGCGCACTACAAATAATCTTTGTTCATGCATTACACATGAAAACACAAACTAAAAATAGATTTTGGAGAATTGTTAAGAATACATTTTTTTGTCAAAATTAATTTTCACATTTGCATTTTGTCAACCTATCCCGAATTTCTCTCTCTGTGGCCCTATAATGCTGTTTTGGTAGTCAGCTATCTAGGCTTTGTCACATATTTGTCCGCTCCTCAATTCTTAAGAACATTTCCGCTTTAAATCGTAAACAGAAATTTTCTGCTTCGCTCCTCCTGCACTTGTGTAAGGTGGGGTAAGCATGGCGCAAGGAGAGGAGGAGAGATTGAACTGGGGGGAGTGAAGTTGCCAGGCAGCCAGAGTAGAGACCCTGGACTATCAAAGTCAGGCACGCAGACAAGAGCCAGGAGATAAGCTGCCTGATAAAAGATAGAAAATAGCAGCAGATTTCAACTTTCCCACCATCCAAGATTCGCGGGGAGGAGGGGCGGCTGAATCAACTACTTATTTCATCCATCCGTATCTGTCTTTCCCTATGAACAACTTGCAAGTCATTTGATTAGGCGCGCACACACACACACATTCTTACCAATGGGTATTTCACAAAAAATATACAGGATCACACACTGTTTTCCAGTCCACCAACATCTATCCTGACCTTCAGAAGAAAAGGTTCACTATTCCTTTTCAGTCATTCTCATAAATACTCAGACACACTCCCTCTTTCCTATTGTACCTTTCCCACTCGGCAAACAAACACAGGAACACATGCTCTGATATGAGTTCGTTTACTTGCACGTTTAATCTGTTTAGTCTATTTCTGCTGTTCTAGCAATGGGTGGAAGGTTGGAGGGGTGAAGCAGGGATAGGGTTTGGTGTTAGACGTGTGTGTGGTGGAGTACCAGTTGTGGGGTGTTTAGCATCATGTCTGAAGTGGGGGAAATTTGTACAGGCCAAGAATATAGGTTTTTCTGATTCCTTTTTCCAATATTTCCGCATATGAATGACAGTGGTAATTTAAAAAAAAAAATCTTTTATCTGTCTTTGTCATACCAGGTCCCCATGGTTAAGGAAACCCATCAGGGAATATTAAAATCATGATTGGAGGACTGAAAAAGCATATAAATGTAATACAATCATAAGAAGTCATGGTAATTTGTATAGTGAATATATTTATGCTCAGCTCTAAAATATCTAATTGGGTGAAAATTCCTCTTTGTGAGCCAAATCTCTATTAAAGGGTTTTTTCCCCGATGGAAAAGTCTCAGAAATTGGCTTTTTTTTACTCCTTTCATCCATGTGAATGTGAGTTTTTTTTTTTTTTTAAACCCCAATCTTATATAATAACTTGAAATATCTTTTTTTTTCTGAAAAATTTTATAGGCTCTTGCCTATTGTATTGTATTGTAACAGAAATGGTAAGGCTGTGCTCGCAAGTGTTCCAACAGGGAAAATAGACGTCAGTAGAATTTTTTTTTCTCTACATGGAAGGCTCTGATAAATTGGTGAGCAGGTTTGTTGATCTGTACTTGCAGGGGTAGTTTTTCTCTCAAAGGGGCATGAGAAATACCCTCAGATGCACCATTCATCTATATGGTGAGCCGAACGGCTTGTAACCTTAGAGATATCGTTGCAGACAATCGCACCTGCCCTCTGTGGACACAAAGAACAATTTCCAGAGGAGGGGTAAAATCTGATTTCTCCCCTGTTCGGTGAATCCATCTTTCTGTTTTTATTCCTCCATTCTTTCGCTCTCTTTCAGTCTCCAGCCCTATCACCTCTCCTTGACCATTATCTGGCAGACAGCTCCTGCTCATTAAGGAGTTAATTTTCTTCTCTCTATCTCTGATTAGTATAGTTGAACCTAAAGCACTGTGAATTCTTTAAATTTTCCCTCCCCGTTATCAAAAAGAGAAAAAGGGGAATGGGGGATATTTAATCGTTTAAGTAGTCTTCCTGGGGAACCGCTGCTGCCGTTTTTTTTTTTTTCTTCTTCCTTCCCTCTTCCCAGCAATGTAAAGAAATCCTGCCGAAGCCGCCCAGCTCAGTAATTCAGTTTTTAAAGCATGAAAAAAAAAAAAACGACTTGATGAAATTCCACTATCAGCTCCGAACCAATATGCAAAATATCTCTCTGGAAATCAAATAGCTATTATGTTTTCATTTCCACGTCGGCGTATTTGCTTAATGAAGAGGAGACAGATCAGACCGGTAGAGTCTGCAGGAGGCGATAACTGGGAACGGCTTGCAGCTATCCACACAGAGTGACGCTCCCAGTCAGAGAGAGAGAGAGATGAAGAGTGAAAGAAAAGAGAGAGTAATGGGGAAAGGAAAGAGCTTGCACAGGCGAGAGAGAGGCAGAGAAAAGGTACAGACAGTAACGTGATGGAGGGATGTAAAAAGCAGAGAAGGAAGCGTAGAGTGAGAGAAGATGATAAGGAAATCGAGGGATGTCTTTAAAATGTGCCTCTTTGCAGTGTCCTGGGCTCGCGGCTGTTTGATGTTTGACAACCTGCTGACAAATCCACGGCGAGGATCAGTCAGGCCCGTTTGAAGTGCTCCGATGCCCAGCGCACATGAATATCATCACCACACATTATCACCTTACAATAATCAGTCATTATCATAAGTATTATAATCACTCATTCGTGTGATTTGACTGATGGAAATGAGAACAGTATCTTCCTGCGCTGTTTACTTTTTTTATTTCATTATTAACGAGCCTCGTCAAGTATAACTATATTATTTGTTCTGTGCTCGTGCTCGGTCTTAAGAGTTTTTGATTAATTATTCTTCTTTGTTCTTACGCTTTATGTTCAAGCTTTGGTAAATACAAAAGATATTGTGTAAATATACTGTGCTTCTTGCGGTGTTTTATATATAAGCCCCTCTCTTTCTCGATTCAATTTTTGCTCAGATTTTAAAGAAATTGTACAGATATTGCCTTTATGTCATTTGAAACCTGTATAACTCCCATCTGTTTTTGAAAATGATTGTAAAATGAGTTATTTACAGACGAATATCCAAGCTTCATAAAAGTGACTGGTGACATTTAGGTAGTATTTTGAGTGTGACTTCATTTCACAACTATTGCGCAGCTTCAAGAAAAGGGCATTTAGATTCTATTATACTTTTATTGTTTGTGAATGAGCAGCATGAGCATGAATCCAAACATCTCCTTGTTATATTGCACAGAATAATAAGTCAGGCTTTCTTCCTTTTTATGTTTTTTTTAATTGTCTTGCATTGTGATGAAAAATAAGTGATTAAAGTAAACAATTGACTGTTTGCCAATAAAAATTCATATTTATTTTACACTTTAAGTAAATGTGAAAAGACAATTGATTTACGTGCCGCTTGAACTGAGGTAATACAGATCTGTGACCATACAAGAGCCATAACTGCCTTGTATTTTTTATGAAAGGTTAATTGCATGCATAATATATCACTAATAACCAGTTAAATGCTGTTTATAAATTTTTTTTTATGGAATATAGCATGTCATTTAAGAGATACCAAAAATAACAACCACAACAATGCAGTTTTCTGTGGCAGGCTTGTTTTGTAGCCTTCAGTTGTATTTGTATGACCCTGTGAATTATACCACAACATGTATAGCAGCAGATCCTAGAGAAGCCACAGTCCAATGATTAATAACATTGCACCGCAGCCTCGTTTTAATCCATCGTGTAAGTGCCTGTACGCCCTTTAAGTTTTACTGAATGAACACAAGGGTGCTATTCGCTACCTCTTTCACGCCGCATGCTGTGTTGGCAGAAACAGAGATGGCGAGGCTTGGCAAAGCAAGAGAAAGTCCACTCCTGCACGTCAGCGTGTCCGCAGAGGTCCTGCCAGTGCTGCGCAAGCCCCGAGGCTCCCAGCTTATCTACAGCTCCAGCAATGCTGGTGACACGAGTCCCGTCCAGCCAGGCCTCTGTCTCAGCACTCGACTGGCTCATCAATCATTTCAGCACATTTTCAGGCTAGCAGATCAATAGCTCCTTTTACCTTTCTGTATATAAACTGATCAGTCTTCTCATCAGCTGTTTTAGCACTGAGAGATCTGTTCGAAACGATACATTTGTGAAGCCTCCTTTTGATTTATGCGGGATGCTGTGCTTTCAAGTGCCCGGTCTAACCCTCGGATCCATCTAATTAATATTACTAAGAGTGTTTTAATGCCCTTGGCTATGATCAATGTGCGTAGCCACTTGTGCTTGAAATTATAAGTCGGGTACCGCGGGACTTCCTTGAACGCTCACACACATGCCCATAGACTTCCAGTCGTCCTCGAAGTATCTTCGCAAGTCTCTGATTTCCAGATACAAGCGGTGTTCTTTTTTTCTTTTTTTTTTTTTTTTGCTGTGTTTGGGCTGTTTGGTAATGTGGTGATTAACGTGAGGGTGAGGAAGTTTGTTCGTTTAATCAGGGCTCAGGTTTGATGTGTTGTCTTTTAGTTTAATCACTGCCGCTAAGCACACTGGTTTGATGTGGACGAAGCCGCTTAATAAAGCACTATCTCCTCCGCCTTCATCAGCTTTCTCACTTTGTTCTGCCTGTTCGAGTGCCAGTTAGAACTCAAAAGTGAAAAAATCGTTTTTTCTTTTGCTTTGCATGATAGACAGAATGGGGGCTTTTACAGGGTTTAGTCCTTAGACATGGACAGAAAGCAGAAAGTTAAATTATTATTACTATTATTCAGGTTTAATTAAGGGATATTTTGGATAGCGCTCTTATTCTACACATGTGCCAGATTATTATTTTTTTTTTTAATTAAATGTACTGCAAATAAAGTTGCCTGCTGACACTTTGCCAAAGCAGGCAATCCTTTTTCAGTGTTCAGTTCTGTGAAAGATACATATTATTCCTCGTATAAGATGAAGAGGTTGAGCAGAAACTTTTTCCGCGCCATTTGATGTCTGTAAGCAGTGATGCGGCGATTTATTCATTTAACCAGAGCAGTAATAGGAAAGAAAATCATAATTCAGACTTACATTTAAACACGAAATGTAATTGGAATTTTAAACAGAGGAGCCCCTTTGTACAATTATGATTAAAGGAAAATTAATTGTATGAAAATGTCGCCACAGATATAGAAAATTAGATCTAGCAAGGCCCGGACTACATTCTAAAAATATGGGGTGTGGGATCGATCTTTTTTACTTTTCTCTCTCACACGTCCTTTATTACTAAGGTCCAAATCTAAGTGTGTTAATTTTATCTGAAATTACAGTGAACCATGCAGGCGTGGAAGTCGAAATTAGCCTAAAGATGTTTCATTTACAAAGACAGAAACACTTTGTCAGGGAGCGATTGTTTCCAAGCATTATCTCCGCCTCGTTTTAATTGCTTTGGAAGTGAAATTAACAGAATTAGAAAAATTGCCTTTGCCTTTTTCTACAAGGCTCTTTATTCACGGGTATTGTTGTGTGCTTTGTATAGATTATAGGCCTCTTTGTTCTAGGAAGTGTAAATATATACGCCTCCAGTCATGGCTTTAGCTCCGAACAATCCCCGCTCTGTTCATCACAACTTAATGAAAATTAATTTACCAAAAACTGTGGTAAAATCCGATTTTCCAACCCCTGTAGATGCAGATGCGCCAAATAGTGGGTGTCCTGGTTGAGTTAAGCGCAGTATTTTTCTCAATAGTATACTCTATAGTTTTGCTTGTCTTAAACCTCATTAGAATAACAATACAGACGGCGACGGTTGAATTAAATTGCATAACGGTGTGGTGTCCACTACAGCAGCCGCTGTCTATCACGCATCACATTATAATATTTTCCTTTTAGTTTTAGCTTGATCTCTCTAAAAAAAATACCTTCAATTTAAAATTGATTTTGTTAAAAAAAATTTTTACACAATTAGTTTTATCACCTTTTTTTGTAAGATCAACTAATTAAATAGGTATTTTTAAACACCAACATTTAGTTATCTCATCAGTTTTTGGAAAGTGTAAGGTTTTGTTCAATTGCTGCCAACTGGGAATGTATTGAGTTATACAAATGAGTTAATCACCCTGGCCAGTGATACGACACACACACAGTGTTCATTTGCTTCCTTGTGGTCTGAAGCTCTGGGATTTCCAACCAATTAAAGCTGTAAAAGGCATGTAGCACGAGGGTTTGAAATGAATCAGAATTTTCTTTCTTAATCATGGACTTTATCACTTTTTATTTACAGCACACCCTACTTCCTTTAGTACATTAATAGGGTATATTCGCATTATCTAAAGCCTCTCCGTTGAGGCTTTGGCATGATATGAGATCTTTTAAAAGGCCTTTTAATGTCGGATGACTTTTATTTTATATTGCTCTTCTCTTTATGACCCCCTCTCTCTCTCTGTGTTTTTCTTTGCAGGCTCTGTTGGGGATCTTAATGGAAGTGAGGATCCATCTGATGATGTAAGCATGTCAGGAGAGGAGGGTGGAGCTTCGGACCAGGAGGACTCTGCAGAGTGTGACAGTTCAAGTCCACCTTCATTCGCACCACTTTATAACGAAGGTGAAGTGACGCATGCTAAACCGGCTGTTTTATGAAAACCAGATGTTCCCAATTGTGTGTTTATGGTCTGAAATAACCTGTATTGTTTTGTGATGAAACAGTTCTCGCTTACACCTGATCGTTAAAAAAACAGCGCTTTTTTATTTTCTTTTAAGAGTCTCCATGCACCTTTTTCTATACATTAACCTCCAAAAAGGACAAAAAAAGAACCCTTGATGAACTTCTGGAGCTATATGATAGCTTTTTTGAAGTACAGACTCAAATTTTATACTGGGTCTTTCTAATAAATGTCAATCGCCATGCCATTAACGTTTGATGCTGCTATCCAGCTTGGCATGAGACATTGTAAGCTTTCAAATTTGAACTTGAACTATATAATTGAAACATAGTGTGACATTTTTCTTTTAGCAACAACATTTACATTCATGCAGTGTTTTTATATTTTTGCACTAAACATTGGAGGCAAATTATAAGAAAGAAAAGGAGTTTGGAATGAGAGAACAGTGTAAATAATCCTTTATGAAATAACTGTTGTGGAAAAGGAAACGCTCACCGAATGTTTTTTTTTTCAGACGCATGATATTTAAGTCACATTTTTTAGTTAAGATTTCTGTTTTTCCTCTTTTTTTCTGTTAATCTGGAAAATTCCTGTTCTTGTGAAATTGGGGACTGAGGAGATAAGAGCCGGTTCGTTGGCTGCTTTTGATAAACGCATGGAAATTCTGTCAGGTGCTAATCGTGACTAGTTTAGAGATTGCCCTGTTTTGTTTGTGCGCTTGTGTGTGTGTGTGCATTTATACATACGAGTGGTATTCGCAAGTTCGCATTCGAGGTGCTATTTGTCATCCTTCTATTTTCTGGTGTGAAAAGAGGGTCTATGTTAACGTGTTTCTTTAGCTCTTTTTTTTTTTTTTTTTTTCTCTATCAATCTATCGCCCCCACCCCTCGGGGCTCCACTGTTGCCCGGTGCTGCTATTATCAGCCTCTGTAAATCAGCCGTGTTTGACGAACCTGCTCTTTCAACCTGCGATCAATACCAGGTCTTTATCAGGCCAGCAGTGGCTAATAAAGGCAAGCTCCCTTATCCACCATCTGGGAGAGAAAGAGACAGGCGATAACCAACTGATAACTGCTTCAGAAAAACACTCAACCAGTCACAGGACACACAGTGCCGATAACCACCTGTAAAACATAAATATAAACGAAAATACCACCTTTTAATAATCATTAATAGCAGGGCGGCTGCTGGTTTCCACATGAAAGGGTTGGTCTGAAGCGATCCGAAAAAAGATCTGATGAAGTCCTCATCTGTATCAGCAGAGAAGCTGATAAACCTTAAGCAAAGATGGCTCCGTGTTCCCGAACACCTTTTGTTATCTCCAACCCAGTGAGGTTTGATCACAGGCCTGATCCGGCTTATGGTTTCGCGAGGCTGAAATAGTTAACTGAATGGAAACATCTTTGCTTGCCCCACTTTGGGGGCGCCATGTTGGACTCAGAGATGATACAGTTGAGCCCTCTGTAACTTACAAGAAAGGAATTTGACCCTGCCACGATGATCTGTTTGGGGAAAAAGAACTCGCAGAAAATTGACTCTAAAAAATGAGGCCAGCCAGAAAGAATGGAGCAAGTTGGGTGACTTTGCCCTCCAGGTGTGACAAGGGAAGTTGCTGTTATCAGATGAAAGGAGGTTGTTGAGTTGGGGACGTGGTATATGTGTGTGTGTGTGTGTGTGTGTTTGCATGTGCTGGTAGACTAAGGAGACTGTCAAGGAGCCAGGATGGTGGCAGCACCCATCCACCCTGATACCTGCCGTCTCTGCTCAGATGATATGGGAGATTATATTGATAATATTAAATGCAATAACTGTGGCTCCAGCTCCTCTCCCCACGCTGAACGCTGCACGATAAAATCAATGTGCCATTCAATGTGATTTATAGCTGAAAATAATAGGGCTTCTTAGGCAGGGAGGGAGGCACGTCACGGGACGGCATGTGCCGGGACGGGCTGAGAAAGGCGGTTGGGTCTGGGTGGAATTGCACGGGTTGGGCGTGTACATGCGAGATTTATTTGATGATGAAGATCTAATCTTCAGCCTGTTGCATTAATAATCTCAGCTCTGACCTGCGTCACACAGACGGACATTTATGGCTGGTATCGATCGGCAGCTATCGCTGTTTATCGCCACGGGAATGCAAGGGTAAACATGCCCTTTGTGCACCACAGATGAGCTGTAATCGAGGTGGGGTGAAGGGGGAGGGAGTTGGGGAAGGGGAGAAGATGAAAAGTGGAGTGTGGGAGAGAAGAGAACAAGAAGTCATGTCGGTTTACTCGTATACATGCAACAGTGGCACTCAAGCAACCAAAGAGAGCAGAGACTGCTATCAGCAAGGTGATCGCTTTGATCAAAGAGAATAACTAATCATTGGCATCAATGTCTGGGAGATCTGTACTCCGTCTTTCACACTGATGAAAAAGATCGGCCTTAATAAAAGGAGGACGCTGGCCGTCTGTTGGCAGGGGTTTCTAGTTCTCGCTTGGTAAATCAAAAGGGCTCGGGTGTATACTGAGATGTTGTGTTGCTGAATGACACAGGCCTCTCTTTTGGCCACCTTTGATCATCAGAGCAAGACCACCACACTCATTTTGTATAAAGTATTGGAGAACTGTACAACATAAAACTTGAAACAACACATCTCTGGTCCAAAAAGGGCCAATCGTTCATATAAATAATAATCAAACTGAAAAATATTTATATTATGTTTGGTATTTTTTATAATATTGAATGTTTTAGGTTTTTAAATTATTCACTACTGTTTTTTTTATAAGAAGTTAATACAGTGATTAGGTTTTAAAAAAATTATAAAAATAAATAAATTCAGTTGGAATGCAACGATCATCAAAAACACTGATCATAATTCTTAATTCTTAAATAAGTCATCAAATCAGCATATTAGAATTATTTTTTGAAGAATCATGTGACACTGAAGACTGAATATTCAGCTGTGCCATGACAGATTTTTATATATATATATATATATTAACATAGAAAACTAAAAATGTAATGTTTAACAATATTGCTGTTTGTACTGAATTTTTAAATAAATAAATGCAGCCTTGGTCAGTGATAAGACTCTCTTTTCTTTGAGCAGTAGTGTGCTGTTATGTGATGATAATATTGCTTTTACATAATTACTTATATTAAAAAATATATATAAATAAAATGAATACAACACATTGACAGCTGTGACAAATGCTATTGTGAAAATCGTGGTAGCATTTAGTGATTAAACAAGTAATAACACCATAAGTAAAATACAATCAGCTGGTCGTTATTGCAAAAGTATTCTGAGGTGACTGGGACCCCCAGTGAATTAATATGCCATAATGTCTAACTAATTATTGAATATTGACATGTTGACTTGCCATATAAATAGTATTATATATTATATATAATAGTGATATATGTTAGTTATCGTAATACCGAAACCTCTGTCTGCAGAATGCTGAGATTGACCAAAAGTACTCAGATAACATACATACACATATATGTATATATATACACATATACATATATATATATATATATATATCGATAT
>JAUMHQ010000081.1:13292916-13304926 GCA_032361165.1 Enteromius paludinosus
TGTTTCATTCTAGGGTCAAATTCTAGGGTTGTAAATGGACCTGTAAAACCATTTCTGGGCATTTTTTCCCCTTAACTGAGCTACATACCTTCTATGTACATATCAGAGAACAATTTAAAATATGTTCAATGCATTCTATGGCACCTTTAAGTCAAACAATCTAGTATGATTCTTCATCCTGGTCAAACATTGTTTACAGCGAAATATATTTCTATCCGACCTGCATTTCTGCTATAAACTCGCTTTAACACTTCAATTTTTTTTTTCTCCATGGTGGAATTTTAGATATAGCTCAAAGTCTTTATTTGTTTCTCCAGGCGTGTGTCTTCAAAGCCACATCTTTGCAGCAGTGTGGAACGCTTTCTATTTGAGCATAGTTCATCTTGCCTACCCCTTTGCATATTTTATGGTTTGCATCGGCTCTTCTTCAGGCCTTGTGTTGGTCAGATAAAAGTTCAGAAGTACAGTTAAGAGAAATTAGTTGTGTAAACAGTAGTAAATGTCAATGATAAAGTTCTGTTGAAGCTCATCTGATGAGAGTGGCAACGCAGGTGTCTTATCTCCACCTAGCAAAAGAAGGGTAAAATGGAAATGATGCCGCGCTGAATATATACGATGCCTATCCCAGAAATTTGTATCTTCTCAACTGAACTCTTTGACCCACGGACGCTTGGGTGAGTTATCAGGGACTGTTTGCTTGAGCGTGTGTGTGTGTGTGTGTGTGTGTGTGTGTGTGGGTTGTTGATCACTCCTGTTGAATTACAGAAAAACCACTCCTTTACACACACGCTCCCTGGTGAACACACTTAAACTCTCTATTTCCACTCTGTACGGGTTAGGAAAGTGTGGGATTTGTCATTCAGCAGAGGTTAAACCCCACCTATTAGTGTAGGGTCGGAGTGTGGCTCTGATAAAGATTTCCTGTTGTACGGTGTCAAAAAATCAATGGCCGTGGAGCGATCTGCTCATTTGATATCAACAATAGTCTTTTTAAAAATCAATTAGTCCTGATAGAGAAGCCCAAGGAGCCACGGAAACCTGAATAGGGGCGACTGGATAACTACATGCTCTTTTTAGCCAATAAAGAGGAGTCGCTGGGGCTTAAAAAAGATGAAGTGACTCAATGTTGTTATGAGAATATGAGGATCTTTGTTTGCATTGGACTGATATTGAGGGGTTTTTTTTCACAAACATCTCTGATAAGGTTAAAGCTAAAAGGGAAATGAAGTATCTGGCTGTTACCTGTCAAATATCCAAATATATTGAGGTTTTAATTTACTAAGAGAGAATAGTGTTGTTTAATTAAATTGTTTTGTTGTTTTTAGGAATTCGTTGGTATTCAAATTTTTGGTAAAGCAGTTGAGACTTAATAGCTCAGAATTATTTTAGGGGATGACAGACTTATATTTGACTGCTAATGGATTACTTCCTGATTGTGCCTTTGAAACGCTGGTTAAACAACATGTGTTGTGAAATAAATTGTACATTCGAATGGAATTTCATTGAATGTTGTGTGTAATAACAGTTCATATCAGTTATTACACACAACGGTGAAGTTCAAGTTATATTCTGTTTGTCTAAATGAATGAATAAAATAACTAAAATCTGTCATTTTAAATACTACAGGTAAAATTAGGTATCACTGCATTTTAATGTACGGTATAAAAAATGGATTTTATTAGTGTTTTAAGATTAACTTTAAAGCAATAGTTGACTCAGAAATTAAAACATGCTTATTAACTCATCCTCAGGCCATCCAAGTTGGATTTGTTTTTTTCATCAGATCAGATTTGGAGAAATCTAGCATTATATCACATGTTCCCCAATGGATCCTCTGCAGTGAAAGCTGATGTCAGAATAACAGTCGATAAAAACATTACAGTAATCCACAAGTAATCCATACATCTCCGATCCATGAATAAAAGCAAAAAGTGATTTATACTCTCGCTTACATGTTACGTCAATGCAAAGACGTGATTAGACATCCTGCAGCGCGATTCGCTGAATATACGTCTGGTGTGAACGCAGCTAAAGAGAAACACACTGACGTCACATACTGTACGGGGCACGAGGCTACATTGCGCATGTCATGAACCGTGGAACCGCGCGACGCATACATGCATTTAACATTGGATTCGCTAAAATAATAACACAACAAGTTTTGCAAAATCTGAGGTGTTTATGTGATGGAATCCTGAACTGGTAATTGAATTCACCTCTGTTTGTGTGTGTGTTGGGGTGTGCATAATCTTCCCAGTGGAAAACAAAGACCACATGCCATCTTTTTACTGGAAGTTGTAATTAATTACAGGTTTCTCTTCTGGCAGTTTTATTGTCGAGCATTGGCTAACATTCAAAGTAACCATAACTATGGTTACAGGGCAATCCAAAAAACAGCCCTGTCATGCGTACAAGAAGCACAAATATAATGAAGCACAAATATATTAGTAAAAGAAAAATTGGTCATTAAATGAGACTGTAGGAAATTTTGGATGCCACTGATTTTTTATGTTTTTTTGGTTGGGTTTAGCTGTGTTAAGGTGAATCCTCCTTCAATGGAAGTGTGTGGTTGTGAGTATGACTGGTCGCACAACACCCACCGTGGAGTGATTTGTGTTGCCTTCGGGGTGTTTACCACACTGCATCTTTCCAGAATTGCTCTTTTGTGACTGTTTCCCTCTAGTATGTTATTATACAGTAGCTTGCTTTCTTTGTTTCGTATGATTGTGTTGCAATAATGATGGGAGGGTGATCTTTTTTTTTTATATAGAAGCACACTGGCTGCTTTGGTGTCTGTGGAGGCAGGCGTATTGATAAGGCTTGTGTGGACACTGCCAGTGTGTAGAACTATTGATAAGAGCTGTGTGGACTCATCGCTATCGATAAGGGTGACGTACATTTTTGGGAACCGGTCACGCAGAGCTATCGATAAGGTTGATGGGGGTTATTGTAGGGGAGTTGCTATGGCCCGACACAAGGAAGCATCATGAGTGTGTCAGTGTATTGTGTGGAAAAACGGTACGGTTTTAAAGATAAGACTTCTTGGTCTTTAGAGAGGAGCTGTTTGGGTTGTTCACGAGGGTTACGGTGGTGAATTTTCGAGCAGAAGCCCTTTATAAACAATTTAGCTACATCAGAGCTAACACTTCCGTCATATTAACAAGAACCGTTTTTGGGTGATTTTTGTGAAACCTGTTGAGAACATGTTTGGGTTGTGTTAAACTCCAGTATCAATACAAATAATTATTTTTTTTTTATCTTTAAATTATCATTTGATCTTAATCTTTAATAATTGCATCTTAAATATTTGTTTTATTTTTTCATTTGTAATTATTTTAAATATTTTAAAAGGTATTAAATAGTAACATTTAATATTTTAAATACTTCATTTATTTTCTACAAAAATCATTAATTCCTAATACTGTAATATTTAGATAAAGATTAGCATTTATAGACTTTATTTTAATTTATTGCTCTCTTTCTTTCCCCCTTTAGATATTTATTGCATAATAGCCATGTTATGTATTTTAAAAAATATTAAATATTACATTATATATAACCTATGATTACATTAATTATTTTATTTTATTGTTAGTCTCAATACTCATTAGTGTTTATTTGTAATATATATACAGTAGTTACTAATATTATTTACTATTAATACAATTATTTTAATAGAAATGTGGCTTAACTTTTACAAAATTTAACTATATAACACTTTATATATATATATAATCTAATGAGAATCAACTTTGAGAGTAAAAATTAATCAAATTTTTTTGACTTGTTTGTTTTAATTCATCTATTCAGAATTTATTCATATATATTTAGTTTTTCCCTTGAAAGGCTACGTTTACGGTCACCATCTGCCGAGCTATAATAAAAACAGATGGTGTAGGAATTGCTTATGTAGGAATTATGCCGGTGCTATTTTAGAGTAGTCTGTTGATAATAATGGCTGCTGTAGTGATAAGATAGGGTCATGTGAGAGGTCAGGGTGGGTACTGATGCTGGGCTCAGATTAGAAGACATACAGTAGATAAGAGCTTTGGGCTGTGAATGTAGGACACTGGACTTTAGACTACTGATCGAGGCCCAACCTGTTATTAATAACACCCCAACCCACCACTGACTGATTTATAACTAATCATTTAATACTTCCAACTGCTGTTTTAGTTTCAGGCAAGTCTCACTCTGTGCCTCGTGTCTGTCCCATTCCACCTATGTACCCTCCTCTCTCGCTCCTGTTGCCCTCTCTCTCTCCCTCACGCCCTCCCCCGCTCCATGTCTTGGCTGTGGGAAAGCCATTTTATCAGCGTCTGTCTGTTGTTCTCTGGTGGGGATAGATACAGAGAAGATAGATGAGTGTTTTGACATGGAGAGTGTTAGACAAACACTCTTATCGGACACAGCACTTTAGCCCGACCCCCAAAAGTGAGACTGGTGGGGGGGCTAAAGGGAGCAGGGGGGGGGGGGGGTTGGGGGTAGTTAAACAGAGCTACGTTGGGATGAAGATGCTGGAATGGACTGGAGCACCACCACAGGTCGACCTCCTCCGCGAAGCTCCTTCAGAGGAAGTTACCAAATGTAGTGAGGACATATCAAGCTTTTTAATAAACGTATCTAAAATCTAAATATGTAAAATATTAGGTTGAGTGAACGGTTGGCTTTTGTGTCAGCTGCTCCATATCTCTGTTTGTGGAGCCTGTGTTTGTTCCTGTGTCAGGCCTGCGTTTGTGACTCACCAAAGCCTTGACTCCCATCACACTGCACTTATCTCTTATAGGAAGTACAGAAGTTCTCTCTGTTTTGGTCCAGTGTCACTGCTCGGTGAGCGCCAAACTCCCCCTAGTGGTATTAGTAGACGATTTTGGAATTGATGCGCAATAATGTTGAGTGCAGAGTGGTTTTAGCACATTACTGTGTGGTTGCGTGGGATTTGCATACTGGCCAAGTCAAAAGAGCCTCAAAGCACCTATGGTATTCTTGCCCCTAGAGGAGGTCCCTTTGTCCCCTTTTACCTTAATTATTCAATTTTTATTGAACAATGTAGCGGTTTAATTTTTTTACATTTAGATTTAATTTGGGAAGAATCTAATTGCACATTAAATTCTCACTTTTTTAAATGTGATGTACTGTATATTTACAATTTGCATTAATATAAAAAAATAATATGTCAGAAGTAATGTATTTCTAATTTCAGCTCTAACATAGAAAAAGACTGTTTTTTGTTTATTTATTTATACAAAATTATATAGACTTTTAACAGTGTCCATAGCTTGAAAATAATTCTCTACTTATTGGCTTATCAGCTTGATTTGTAATATTAGTGCTTCCTAACTTAAATACGAGCAATAGCTGCCACCTTAGCAAACACTACTAAAAAACAAACTAACACTCCTGCTCTACCTGCTTTTAATTGTTGTTCTGATTTATTTACACTAGGGATGCTCATTTTAACCGTTAACCGACCGGTTTGAGGTTTAACCGATTAATACAATCAGTTAAACGGTTTAAAAGGTCATTTTATTTATTTATTTCAGTATTTTACCTACTCATAGCCTATATAAAATTGTGTTGACCAAAAAAAAATGGCATTTTATTGGCCACATTCACACAGCAGCAGAATACAGTTGTTGAGTACAGGGAGTGACAACTGCGTTCTGTAACGGAACTCACCGGGAAATGTTCACGGAACACACGAGCTGTGTGAACGGAACAGGAACGCGCGCTCTGCTGCACAAACGCACTTCTAGCGGGTGCTACGTGTTTTTATGTGTGTTTTGGGTAACTTATAGTGATGGAGAAACGAGCTGCGTGTCATCTGAAAGTTTTTATTAGATCTCGTCAGTTTTGTGTTCTGTGCGCGATTCATATGCTCCGCTTCCCGCGCAAAGCTGCTGTCGGTTAATGAAGGTCTGATGAAAGAACTCGCACCTCAAATGGACTCCTGTCATGTCAGAAAGTGGTAAGACTTAGTTTTGTGGACGTTGCCATCGTTAATATTAATATTACAATTTTTAACGGGTCACAGGCGCTTATCCTTTGAATTCAATTCTCATTTAAAATAATGTTGTCAGTTAACGGTTAATAATCGGTTAACGAGCGTCGGTTGTCGGTTATGAGAAATAACCGAAATGAGCATCCCTCATTTACACTCTTTCTTGCTCTTTGTGTAAACAGGTGATCTTATGTTAAGCGGTAGTGCTGATGACTTCAAGGTTCTGGCCCTCAGGGACCTGTCAGGTGACATCGTGTGGGGTCCGTTTTCTGGCAGCATCCAAAGAGGGGAGACCACAGATGGACCTGCCGATGAGGTAAGAGGGATATTTAGGGGTCAGCCATCTATTTAGGTATTTGATTAAGATTCCTATCTCGGCTCTGTTGTGGCATAGCATTAGTTATAATATCCCTGGTAAAGAATAATATCAATGCTCACATTACTATACACCATAGCCTTGTGTTGTAGTCATATGTTGTAGGTCTATCTGATCATGTGATGTCAGCTCTAGGAGAGGTTTCCTGGCTCAGACCATGTTCTGAGACATTTGGGAGATAACACAGGCCCGTACACACTCACTTTGGCTGATTTCCATAGAAGATGGATGCATACAAAAATTGCGTATGATGTGATTTTCCAAACTGGTTTGGTTCAAGTGTGCTTAGGCAGAGAAATACAAGCATTGTGCATAGCGTTAAGTAAAACCGGAATGAATTTATCATTCACCTCCTTGGCTAAGCTGTTAAATTGAGGATGAATGGGCGGACGTCTGTGTTGCACTGATTCAAAGTGAGGAGTAATCCATGGGAGTATGGGTGTATGCAAATGGCAGAGCATGTCTTGAGCGAGTGTCATCTTTTTTCCCCCTGAACTGCGCTCGGCCGTTCCTGCACGAGATTGGCTAGCCCCCCGCTCCCCAGCCCCCAGACGGACGCTTCTCTTTTATCTCAGCGTGGCGCCATCCTCTTGGACAACAAACCCCAGTGATTGATTTCTACTTGATAGGCTCTCATTTCTAAGATTTCATTTATTATGAGAATTTCTAAGGCCGTGCACCCAGCGCTCCCTCCCCTCCCTGCACCTTTCCTTCACCTCCTCCTAATCTCTCTCCCTTCCTCTTTCTCTCTCTCTTTTTTTTTTTTTAAATCTCGTTATCGAAGGCAAGGCTTTGTTGATGATTTTCGGCTCAGAACTTTCACATTCGCATTCTATCCCGTTTGCTCTCACGCCGCTATCTCTTCGCTGAAGGAGTGTGTATCTGGAAGAGATAGTGTGTCGAATCTCACATTCCTACGCCATCTCTCGCCATCCCTTCACATCCTCCTGAGTCTGGAGCTGCTGGGGTCACTGGGCGTCAGGGTCCGTCCTGTCACGGCTGTGCTTGTGCATTTCTCAGTCTCTCTGTTGTAGAGTTGCATCCGAGACATTTTTGGGTTAAAGCAACGTGGGCTATTTGTAAACACTGAAGTCAAATGAGATATTGGATTCTTTTCAATACATAAATCTATTTGTTTTGGTCAGACTGTGTGTGTGTGAGGAGTTAAAGTGTAGATGAATGTGCCATCTATGAAAAACAGATCTTTTTTTTTTATTGATTATCACTTTCAGCTGGCTGTTTTATGTAAATCTTATTATTTGCATCTTTACTGAAACCACCATAACATCTTTTATCTATTTGAATGTGTCTTTGATAACCCAAAGACTGGAAAATGTTATGTGAACTGTCATCTCACTGTTTCCAGCAAGTTTTTTTTTCTTTTTTTTTCTTTTCCTGTTTTTGGTTGAATGATTCTTTTTAGAACAGATCCATTATCACTGTTACAATGGTTTTACTGTAGCTCCAAAATCTGATTGGTTGAGCCACATTTGAAGCTGTTGTGAAATAACTGTAACAAACACACCTGCTTTTTTCAATAGAAAAAACAGTTATTGAGCTACATTGTGCACAAAGCTCATTTGGACAAAAAAGACGCATTGAGTATGATTATAGAATAAGCCAGGAGACTCGTAGGAATTTGAGGGAAACTTCCATAACATCCATTAAAGCAGTTGAAAGTAGAAAAGTGAATTTAGCTCTAGCTGTTTGTCATAAATATTTTTAAGTGTGACTGAACTGTCCAAAAGTTTTTATTTCTAGTAAAAGTATTTTTTACTAAATATAAATCGGTTTATGATATTTATTAATATATTACGTAATTATGTAATATTATGCTTGTAATTGTACATTTTCAAGTTTAGAGTTGGAAAATGGTTGAAAAAAAATAAATAAATACAGTAAAGCACTGCAGTATTAAAATTCAAAAATAAGTCTTCAGTGTCACATGATCAATCAGAAATCATTGTTTCTTGAGCACTCTACTATGCTTTAAGAGTGCTCAAGAAACATTCTATTAGAATTATTAATTCTGAAAACAATGGAGCTTCTTAATAGTTTTATGGATACTTTTTTTTTCAGGATCATTTGACAGAAAACAGCATTTATTTGCATTTGCAACAGTACATATATTAACAGTTTCTTTTAAAAAATTCTTTAAAAATCTTAATGACCCCATCTTTTGAACATGTTTCTATTCTTATGCACCTGTATTCATTGCACTGTAAATATTGATGCCACCATTAGCCTACTTTTGATGTTGACACGAGCGGAACTGTCAGTCAGACTTGCTGCTCAAAAAAACCAAAAAAACATTCGCTAGTTGTGAGTACAGAACGACTTCCACTTCCACGTCGCTATTGTTCTTTCCACTTCGCATCTCCTGTTATTTCGTGGAACGTCGCCGGAAGGCACGATGGTAGCGGGTGGGGAGTTCAAAGCGTTATCATGCACCGAGCGCCTTTTCATCATGTTTTAGAAACAAGCGTCCCAACTAATCCCCCAATAATCTCTCCAGGAGAACTGCTCCGATAAGCCCCGCCACCCACTGCTCTCCAGCCCACTTTTTTGGGGGAGCCCTGCTCCCCCCCCCACCCCTCTCTCTGCCACCCCACAAAGGACACGTGAAGGTGAGCTCTCTTCATCTTCTCTCTCTTTTCCTCTTTCACACAACCTTCTTTTTCGCACCAACAGGGTTTGTTTACCCTCATCCCAATCTCTGGTTTATCTACATCTGTCAGTAGAGTGATCTCGGAGAGTCACCCCTCGCTACACATGCTTTTCCCTGAAAGGAATGCATGAATACCCTTAATTATTGCCCCTCTCAATTATCTAAATAATGACAAAAGGGGAAGCAACTCAGGCTTCAAATGTGAGTCCAATTGAGAGCATCACACACTGGCACCTGTGGAGCTCTCGGAGGACCTTTCCCTGCTCTCCACCCGTTGAAGTTCAGAAATGTAGAGGACATCAGAAGACGAGGTACAGACCCAGGGGCCGGATTATTTTTAAATGTTTTGGTCTTTTTCATAAAAAATTTTTAAATATTTATTATTTGATATACATTTTTAACAATTTATCAAATTATATTTTGTGAGACATTTTTAAAGTTTAAATTAAATTTAAATAAAACATTTTTTACGTAACAAGTTACGTTAATATCAAATAAGCATATATACCTGCTTAATTTTGTTAAATTAATTCAATATATACAGTATATTCTATTAACAAATCTTGTTTAGGATAAGTTAAAAAAGGTTTTTGAAAGAAGTCTCTTATGATCAGAAATCCTTCAGAAATCAGTTATTTGAGATTTAGTGCTCAAGAATCGTTCAGTGCAGTTGTGCTGCTTAATATTTTTATAGTTAATATTTAATAATATATTTTTGGGGTTAATATTTAATATTTTTTGTTGAATAGGAGGTTCAAAATAAGTGCATTTATTTGATTTTGTATAGATTTTTACCGTAAGTTTGGATCAATTTGATGCTTCCTTGTTTTTTTCGGGAGGCAGCAACACACATCACTACAGATATCTCAAAAGACGTTCAGTTAACGTTTGATCGTCATGTACTTGGATTTGCATGCTTTATGGTAGAGAAAATGACAGAGAGAGATATGATGGGTGGGGAGTGGAGAGAGGAAATCTTCCTCTATCTCCAAACCCGATCATTGGCGGATCAGGAGCCCGCTTTCCAAGAGTGCCTCATTTTCAAATCTCTTATCACACCTTTTTAAGTATCACAGTGTCCCATTTTTACATGCCATTTGCATGCTGCTCATTACACCTGGATGCTGTTTTCTTTGGACATTTTTCTGAGGACATGTGCTGCTATTTGCTTCGGGTTCATACATGTGCGCTTGTTTGGATGTGTGTGAACGAGGCCTGGAAAAAAGAGAAAGATGGAGAAAAGTAGAGGGGAAAAAAGGATATGTGTGTGAGAGAGGCGGATGAGAGAAGGTTTTTGATTGTTATCGCCCTTCCTTTTCTTCTCTGTATTTTTGGAGGATTCACACACTGACCTCTTTGTTTGGGACAGTATGAACCCCTTTTCTGCCCCCCCCCCCCCCCACCTTTTGGGAAAGAAACCATTTCCTGTGGAAAGGAGATAGAGAGAGGGGTAGACAGAGGGATAGGATTGGGAGAAGGAGAAAGCAAGGGGGATGGAAAAGTGAGAAAGGGATGTGCGGAGAGATATGGAGAGGAATAGATAGCGAGAAGGAGATGGAGACAAAGAGTGTGGCGGAGCATGAAAAGAGGGATATGGACAGATGAGGAGAGGGATAAAGGTGGAGATAGTGGAGAAACAGGAACAGAAGAAGATAACACTGGAGTAAAATGCAGAAAAATGAGAAAGAAAGGGAGAGAGGACTCTGTTTCTGAAGAAACATATACTGTACAGTGGGTGCAGCTTTAGTTTTTTGTTTTAGTCATAAGCAAGGTTTCCATCCAAGGAGTTTTTTAGCGAAAAAATATTTAGCACTTCAAATTTTGCGATAGAGCTGATGGAAATGCTAATAATCGATAGAATTTTGGTAAATGTCGACACATTGTTTTTTCGTTTAACTTTAGCGCAAAATTCTATATCGACACAATGACGCAAATGTTGCAAAATAAAATAGTTTGGAAACACCTTTTGTCAAGAAGATGGGCTTTAACGCAAATAAATGTAGTGTGACATGACAGAATTAGCCTATTGGTAACATCCGTGTTTGTGGTGTTGCTCATGTCGAAGCAGCTTAGCCTAGTAAGCGCATTAAATCATTGCATCATATTATTGCATCTAAAATTTTATATATGGTAAAAAGATGAGTTGCCTCTCAAACCTAAATATCTTAATTTGATGTCCTTCTATTTATTTTATATCTTATGTTTATCTCTGTTTGCACAAGCTCTGCGCGTGATGTGATCGTGAATCTTCGTTCTGATGTTTATGCTGCTTTTTGAACGTACAAAATGAATCCCTGGAAACAAATTAAGCCATTTTTAGTGGGTCACACCCACGTATCAATTCGAATTTGTTTGAATTGTAATATAGCAGAACCTTGTCGGTTAATAGCTAATGGCTTAATGACCGTGGGTTTTCGTTTAGGAGAAATTAAATAACTGAAATTAACATTCTATTTCCATTACAGTCTAATACAATTTAATCAGAAAAAATACAACTGCATCTGCTTATGAATAGCCTATTGCTTGATGCTGGAGTATCTATACTTGCAAAGTACAAATACATGAAAATGTAAGCCTATATAATTTAATAAAGTTTATTTTTTATTATTCAAATGGTTTAAGAACAGACTATTGGCATATAATTTGCGCAATAGGTAATATTATGTATGGAAACATACATATTATGTATGTATTGTTTTTGCGATACACTAAAATTTATGCGACCAATTCTTTTTTTTTTTTAGGATGAAGTCATCACACACACCATTTTATTGGTAAAAGGCCATTTGGATGGAAACTAGGGCTGTAACGATACACCAAAGCCACGATTCGGTTCGTATCACAATTTTTTTTCGTGGGGGGTGGGAGGAAAAAACGATTTTTAAAATAATTTGCGCCCGGCTTGGTAATAGATAACGGGGCTCGAGCACACTGAGTAAATACTTGAACCCCTCGTTATCGACAA
>JAUMHQ010000081.1:13307929-13321244 GCA_032361165.1 Enteromius paludinosus
GTGGAGCTTGTGAACATTTAAAGGGGAAGTACACAGAACAGAGTGATTTCTAAAGAGCTATTGACGGGGTAAAATTAGCATTTTTGCGCTTTCTTTGAGAAATTTTAAAACAAACTATATTACAAACTTTCCATTATGACCCTAAAGAATCATATTAGCTTCTGGGAAATTGGCTTTGTATGACCCCTTTAACTGCTGAATTCAACAAAAATACTAATGAATGGAAATTTTGAAGTGCAAATTATTTTGAACATGTAAAAAAAAAACATGTTGGCCACAGAGAGCGTCCATGGTATTGCACAAGACTACATGAGCCTGGATTGTTATCAGGGGAATGTATAATTTTCCACTTGTCACCACATGGAACGTTTGCTTTCCATAAACTTCTGATGATGAATCTTCCACTAAAGTAAAGGACGTTAGAAGATATGCAAATCATAACAGATGTATGGAATCACTCGTGCCGCTTCATTGATTGTCAGATGATTGTTCTTACAATTTAAAAAGATATCACTGGAAAAAAAACATTGTATTAATAATGTGGAAGAAAATCCTACGCTGTGATGTGATGTGACCAAAACATTGAACCCCATAAAAATATTGGTCTTTTTCTTCTAGAGCTTGTAGTCTTTTATATAGTCACCTGGCCAATTAAAGACTTCTTTTATTTATACATATTAAAATAAAGACCCGCTCTGATCATCTTGATTGTTTTGAACCGGTTCTTGTTCGCTATTGATAGCAGGTCATAACCATTTACATCTTCACTTACTCCTCGTGTGCATCTGCACATGCGGATCTGTCCGTGCGTCAATATGTGTGTGTGTTTAATTAGAGAGCGCGTTTGTCTGGAAGTGTTTTGTCAAAGGCGAGGGGTGACCAGGCTGCCCTCTCCTTTTGTGAAGCTTAAAGTCGAGTCGTGTTAAATGAGTCTGAAACAAATTAGCAGAAGCACGCAGCACTTATGCCACAGACGGCTCCAGCATTGGGTTTCAAATTAAAACAAAAGGAGCCCTATCTCCTTATCAGCACTAGTTCCCCATGAAATACAATACGGACTGTATCTTCAGGCAAGAACAGACAGAATTAGAAAGAAACCCTTCAGCTGTCCTCCTCTGCGGCCCATCTCTTCCCCTCATCCTCTCGACTGGTGGCTTTTTATCCTCCTTTAAACAGTTGAACTAATGTCTTTTCATTTTCTCCTGTCTTTTAAAGTTGATTTGGTAGCATGTCAGGGATAGGAGGAGTAGTCTCCCCAAGGGCAAGTCTTTAACTTTGTGTAGCCCAGTGAATGAATGAGTGCGAAGCTTTTCTTTCGTTGTTGAACTGGCCCTGCAGAAATGCTGCCACCTAGTGGATCATTCTCTCCAGTATGTGAATTTGAACATAATAAAAACCCTTCCTTTTAGTTCATATACGGACTGTTGTCAGCTCCATTTAATGCCTTTATTGTTGTTGGATTGGCACACAGTTTGTTTATCATTCTGCAGTTCATTGTAAGTGAAAATTTCTGTTAAATCTGGTGTTGAATGGATGTGTTTCCCATTAAACCTATTAACGTATGTCCTAGGGCTAAACAATGACATGCTTGTGTGGAGACGCACAGGTGTGTTTATTCGGAAATTTGACAGCTTACCTTTGCATACTTTGGTGAGTTTGTGGAAAATGTTCAGTTGAGATGGATCTGCTCTACCCACATGAATATCCCCTTTCTAACACTCCTTCCACCCAGTCCTTTGTACAAGGATTTCTTTGTTCCTTTTTTTTTTTTACCCTTTTAATGAATGTGGTTAAAACTATAATGATTAAAAATTACTTGTTGGTCAGGAAGTGTGTTTCTGGTTATATGATGTTGAAAGTTAAAGGAGGCATGCTGGATGCTGAATTTTGAATGGCACGGTATTAGGAAGAAGGGATTAAATGTAAATGTGCTATTTGTATTTCTTTGAACAGAACATAAAGCCATTTGTTAAGCTGAAAAAAAATGTCACAGTGTCTGTCACAGATAAACGGGTCGTTTTTCTCTTCAAAAGTGCAGTTCAAAAGGAGTTTTGCAGTGTATAGACAGCAGAAAATGTATGGGAACTGAGGACCCAAAAGGGTTTTTCAATGGATAAAGTGGTATTATCCATAGAAAGCCACAAATGAGTCTATACTATGCTGAAGTGTAGATAAGTATTGTCTATTTTAAAGGCAGGACTAATTAAAAAAGTAAAATAAATAAGTGCTACTAATTATAATACATGCAATTATTATAATTATGTATCTCAAACAGAAATCTTACTCATAAATAGCTTTCAATTTAATACAACAGTGCCTTTTGTATAACCTTTGTGTTAAATCTGATGGAAGTGTTTCTCTGAATCTGTCTGTGTTCTTTTAAAATTGCACAGCTGACCTTGTTTCTCTTTCCCTTTGTGTGTGTTTAGAGGCCTGTAATGTCTCTGGAGTGTGAGGAGGCAGACTGCTGGCTCAAAAGGATTCCTGTGACCTCAAGCCCCACCGAGTCAAACTGCATCATCTACAATCAGGGTAAAACACCAAAACACTCCCACATGCACCTTTCACATTCACTGTGGTACTCAGTGGAGACTCCAACAGCGACTGTTTGTTTTACAGGAGGAGCGTTGTTCTGTAAGCCGACGCAGGAGCTGTCCAGTGGAGATGCACTTCTCGCAACACTGTCCTGCACCACCGCGGATCAGTCTCAGACCCAGGGCCTGCGGGTGAAGGAGGAGCCCACGTACCCCGCTGCTCTGCACTCTGAGATCCAGCTCCTCCCTCAACAGGCCGGCATGGCTGCCATCTTAGCAACTGCTGTCGTTAATAGTGAGTCAGTGCTTGCTGATAAACACAACATGTCTATACAGTTTCTTGCATTTGTTTACATCTGTGATTAGGGATGGTGGAACGGGTTTGTGCATATGTGCGAAAATCATGACGCATAGCACTTAATTGAGTATAATGAATGTTTATGGGGGGTTTTTGTTTGTTCTTTTGACCGTAAAAGTTCTTCTACAAAAAGTACTGTGATTGCTATATATTAGATGGCTTTATTTTTTCAATACTGTTTTAATAGACATGCACAATGGTCAAAACATGATATACCATGGTATATGAATATGGGAAACTTTCAGTACCACAGTGTACATATGTTAAATACCTTGGTATTCGTAAGTTTTCGTAAGTCTTTACTATTTCAAGTGCTTATCTTTTGAACTTTCTGTTCATGAAATAATCAGTCCACAAAAATAGCGAGCAGCATTAGATGTTTTAAGTTGCAGAAAAGATTTAGAATGATTGAGACCTTACTTCAGCCATGAAACAGAACAGGAACAAGTTTTTAATGCCGTGGTTTTTTTAACATGGGGAAAAATGACACACCTTTCACCTTTAAGTTGCTTGTCATTCATACTCATAATCAGTAGGTGGCAGTGTTGTGTCAGTTCCAACAGCTGCAGAGTTAATAGGCTGTTACAGCCTTCTCCGCTGATAAACTGCATGAAGAGTGGACACGGACATGCCATGATGAAGACATGCATAATCACTGTAAATAAGGCTAAAGGGTAAAATATGATCGGCCCAACTTTGGGCTTCCCACTGCATTAGCTGGGCTGCTAGTAGACAGATAATTGGGATGTGACGGTTGTTGTCAAATATAGCCTGTTCAACATGTGCCCTGACACCAGATCGGCCCGATTACGTGCACACACACTCTTGCGCACATCACAAACTCACTGTGCCTGTTGCCGTGGAGATGATAGAACAATAATGATTGCTTTCTCTCTGATTTATAGTTGTGCTTGTATTGTGTTTGCGTGTGGTTATATATGCAGTGAGTGCATTACCAAACATTAAATATCCCATTTATGATTAAATACATCAAGTGTATCACTTAAAACAAATGGGATAGATGGCATATCACACAGAAACATTACCGTTCTCTGTTTAGTATGAGTTTTCTAACAAAAGTTTTTATTTGCATAATCCAAGTATTGTCTATACCAGGGTTCCTCAAATCTTACCCTGGAGGTCCGATGCACTGCAGAGTTTGGATCTAACCCTAATCATACACACCTGAGCATGCTAATCAGTGTCTTAAGGATCATTAGAAAACACAGGTTGGTGAGTTTTATCAGGGTTGGAGCACAACTCTGCAGTGCATCGGACCTCCAGGGTAAGATTTGAGGGACCCTGGTCTATACTAACAATGCACAAAAATAATCAACACCAAGAAATGAGTGGATATCCTTTCAAGATATTTAAATATTTAGTTCTTGTATTTTGTGTGTTTGTGTGTGCAGAAGATATTTTCCCTTGCAAAGACTGTGGGATCTGGTACAGGAGTGAAAGAAATCTCCAGGCCCATCTTATGTACTACTGTGCAAGCCGACAGAAGCAGCAGACCTCTGCCTCTCCTCCACAGGACAAGCCTAAAGATTTGTATCCTAACGAAAGGCTGTGTCCATTCCCACAGTGCAACAAAAGCTGCCCCAGTGCCAGCTCTCTGGAGATCCACATGAGAACGCACAGCGGTGAGTTTTTTTATTTATTTATTTATTTATTTTTCTTGAAATTGGCACACTTGCATTGGTAACTGTGTAATAGCAAATTATCCCTTATGACTGATTTGTAAGTATGCCTTTGTCTCTTAATGTGTCTCCAGGAGAGCGTCCATTTGTGTGTTTAATTTGCCTCTCGGCTTTCACCACTAAGGCGAACTGTGAGCGGCACTTAAAGGTTCACACAGACTCGCTGAATGGTTTGTGTCACGGCTGTGGTTTCATCTCTACAACAAGAGACATCCTGTATAGCCACCTGGTCACCAGTCACATGGTTTGCCAGCCTGGCTCTCACAACGAGGTGTACTCACCCAAACTGCCTGTGGCTGCAGGTAACAGCTCTAATATCTAAAGTCTGCAAATGGCAAACAAATCAAATAGGCAAATTTATTCATACTTTTAGCAATTCTTTAAATTAAAAAAAGCATGTTAGTTTAAAAAAATGGATTTAGAAAGAAAAATATCAAAATAAGTGAAAACATTGGTTACACTTTATAAAAGGATTCTTTAAATGCATTAGTTAACATGAACTAGAAATGAAGAATATTTCTACAGCTTTTATTAATCTGTTAATTTCAGCATTTACTGATACATTATTAAAATCACAAGTTTTGTTTGATACCATTAGTTAATGCATTGTGAACTAACATGAACAAACAATGAACATGTAGTGTTCATTGTTTGTTCATGTTATTTAATACATTAATTCATGTTAACTAATGACACCTTATTGTTAAGTGTTACCCATACATTTTATTCATACAATGGTTTGTTCAAATCAACTCAAATACATATTTACACAGTGTACTCGCACATAAAATCCTGTCCCTAAAAACATTCATAAGATCTGGTGACCGTTAAAAGATATTTTAAACATAAGTATTCTTAATGATAAGACATGATAAGAGTCATCCTGTATCTGAATTTCCATCATTTCTCTTTTTTTGTGGCAGGCTTGAGTCCAGGAGACTCTGGCATTGTTTTGAAATGTCAAGTATGCGGCTACTCTGCCGATACACCTGCCCTACTTCAGCAACATGTCCACACACACCTGGAAGTGAGGGTTCCAGCTGAGAGGAGCCCTGTGCCTCGCCAGAGCAGTCCTCCTTCTTCTGAGCTTCCAGAACTGCAAGAGACAGAGCCTGCTGCCTGTGTGCCCCGACCGGACTCCTCCAGCCCAGGAGCCAATGGCAGCTCGGCTTCTCAAGGCTGCAGTCCCCTCAGCCAACTCAATATCAAAGAGGAGCCATGTTCAGACTACGAAAACGACCCGAAGGAAGAAGAGCAGGCAGGCAGTCCTCAGGGAAATGCTGTGGAGGCAAGCTCATCTCATTCTACTTCACCTAAGAGCCCCACGGTGGTGGCGGTTAAGACGGAGCCAGCAAGTCCCACTCCAGGTTCCAGTCCCGTGCACCCTGGAACGGGCAGTTCGGTTCTCCCTGGAGGTGCCGTGTTCTTACCGCAGTATGTGTTCAATTCTGAGGCTGCCATAATGCCACAAGCATCTGAGATCCTGGCAAAGATGTCTGAGATGGTGCACAGTAGGCTTAAACAAGGACAAGGACCAGCAGCTGGACAGCAGAGCTTCTACCCACCAGGTTCTCCTGCTAGCGTTCACAAAGGAACCACTTGCTTTGAATGTGACATCACCTTCAACAACATCAACAACTTCTACGTCCACAAGAGACTTTACTGCTCTAGCAGGCATCAGCAAGGAGAGGCAGCAGGTGTAATTAAAGAAGGGGCTGTCACAGCAGCTGCTCCTCCCACTGCTCACGCTGCTTCACCCCAGGCCAGACCAGTCAGTCGTGCAGCTTCGGCCTCTCCTAGCTACCCTGATCCTGCCCCAGGAGGCACAGCCTTGGAGCCCAAGTTAGTGGAGGTGAAAACTGAGGATCCAGGGCTGAAAGAGGCCACCTGCTCATCCTCCTCAGAGGGAGAGGGACCTGGGGGAGGGCAGGCCAGCGAGGGTAGCCAAAGTCCAAGTGGCTCCGCCGAAGACCAAGACGATGATCCCACTCGCACCTTCTGCCAGGCCTGCAACATCCGGTTCAGCCGCCATGATAACTACATTGTCCACAAGCGATTTTACTGCGCCTCGAGACACGATCCCTCCAACCACAGGACCAATTCTGGCAAGTCCGCCTTCCTTCCTCAACCTATCCGCACACGCAAGCGCAAGAAGATGTATGAGATCCACATGGCTCAAACTGAGGCTTTGGCCAATGCCACAGCTTTGCCGGCAGCAACAAGTCTGGGGGTGAAACAAGAGGGCTCTTCTGTTCCTCCATTGCCCCAAGTATCCACCCCAACACGCAGCTCAAGTCCTGAAGGTGACGGACCCATTGACTTGAGTAAAAGACCCAGACAAAGCCAGAGAGGGGGCAGCATTCCCGCTCTGCCCCTTGCTGACTACCACAAGTGCACCGCCTGCAGCATTAGCTTCAACAGTATCGAGAACTACCTTGCCCACAAGACCTACTATTGCCCTGCAACAACCCTGCAACCGCACACTATGGAACAGCTCAACCGGTTGAAGAGACCTGCTTCCACTTCCCCGAAAAACCGAGCTGTGGAGGTGCACCCTGATGCCAAAGGGCTTCAGACGGGCAAAACCACAGTGGTTCTGCATCCATCCGCCCTAACTGGCTCTGAATCCACTCCTCCACATATGCAGGGACCAAAGACCCCCAGCACCTCCCCAGTGGTGTGTCCTTACTGCCCTCCCAACAGACAGCTGACCTGTGATCTGATGGAACATTTTAAAGCGACTCATGGCCTGGTGCTCACACTACAACAACATCCTGAGTCAACACAGTCCTCTGGAGTCAGTCCTAGTCCTAGCCTTAGCCCACGGGAAGGAGCTTCTCTCACCCCTCCTAAAAAACTAAGCCCTCGGCACCGTAAGGACAGCGTGAATGGTCGGAGCATCAAGGTGGAAGCAGCATCTCCTTCCTCTCCTGTGCTTAATGGAAGTCCAGTAGAAACCCAGTCTGTGGGGTCTGGTTCTCCGAAAACCGCCCTCCCTGCCCTGTCCCCTACAGGAGTAACTGTGTCACCTGTGCCTGAAGCGCTAAGAGAGGTTGGGCAGCTAGGCCACACCCCATTACCCACACTCCTCCCTGAAAAGGCAGGCCTTGCTGTAAGCCACGTCCACACACCGCCTAAAACACCCCTCGCCTCTCCTCTGCAGAACGGGAACACCCGCTACTGCCGGCTGTGCAACATCAAATTCAGCAGCCTCTCCACTTTCATTGCACACAAAAAATACTACTGTTCCTCTCACAGTGCCGAACATGTCAAGTGAGCCCTCTACCCAGTCAATTCTGCCATTCCTCTCATGCATAGAAGTGCCAATCACGGCACTGCCCGACCAGAGCATGATAGCGGGACTGTTACTAGCCAGATACGGACGACTTCATGCCGACCGCGCTATCTGGTGTTGTTACTATCGTAACTTATTACACGTTATGGGTCAAGTTTGTATTACACTAAGAGATGAGACTACCTGCACACAGAATGTGCCCCACTGACCTATTCCCTCGTCCATGCAGACTTCTTCTTTAATCTGTGAGTTAAAATATCTGCTGATGGAAATAACATCTTGCCCTTTAATTAGCTTTGAAAATGCTGTTTTAATCACTCCTAAGTTGTTCATTTTAATCAACGATGGCATTGTATATTGGTAAAAGATTGTTTGACTGAGCCATTTTTGTTAGTTTTAAATCGCTGATTTGGGGTTAATTCTGACCCCTAGTTGGAGGTCTTTATAGAACCCGGTCTGCAGATTTTTGTCAATACACTGACTCGGGGGTAAAAAAAAAAAATTATTAACCCAGTTGAAATTGGTGTCATCTGGTTACCAGTTGAAGATGAAAGTTTTCGAATGATAAAAAATGTGAAGAAACTATTTATCATCTATCATCCTCATGCATTTCATGTGAGTTAAATACTACCTAGCTTCTTTTGAAAGAAAGACTTTTTGTTTTCATACTGTCAAAAGGAACCATTTCAGTCTTCAGTGTGGTGTTTTTTTTTGTTGCATATGAAAATGTGTCATATTTGAATTTTTTGCATTGATCATTGGGACTCGAGAGGAAATTCTGTAAGTGTTGGTCTAGTACAGGAGAAGACGGCACACACTGTACTGCCTCAGTATTCGGTCTTGCTTCCAGACAGACATTTTCCATCTGATGGATGTGCATTACGGATCTAAGGACTGTCTTGGGGTTGTAGGGTTTGAATTTCGAACCGTGTAAGATGTTTGTTGTCTCACATTCACCGATTCAAATCCATAACCCTTTTGACCTACTGAAAAAGTGCCATCTGTACTCTAGACGAACCGTCACGGACATGCAAAGAAAAGCATGTTTGTTTGGTCTTTCTTTCTTTTCCTTTTTAACCTTGAAATGAAGTATAGCATAGAATAGATTCACATCGATGTCTTGCACACTGCTGAATGATGTTGAAGGCCACTGAAAGCAAGAGAATTTGAAACTGACTCATTGCGCGTATTGCTTCTTTCTTAAACTGCCAACCCAATGTCGCTCTTGTCCTTCTCTCGTTCGCTCTGTTGTTCTCTCCCTTTCAATTTTGCATTCTCAATGATGACTCAGTGATGTTTTATGCTCCTTTACATGTGCGTGTATGTTGAAAAGAACAGCGTCATGCAATCTGTCCTCCTGTGCAGGCTACCTTGGCAAAGCCTTAACAAAGACTCTCGTCAATATGTCTGAAACAACGGGTCACTTACGTCCACAATGCTCGTCACTCTCCCCCACTAAGTGGACTTTGTGTATGTTACCAGTGGTGTTTCCCATTTCCTGTGTTACAAAAAAAGCAACCTCAGTCGTCTCTGCGGTAAGAACAGGAACGAGGGCAAACGAGAAGAGTAAAAATTTCTCTATGCTGCTGTGGGTTTGAAACGATGCTGCACCCGTCGTGAGCTCACACAGAGGCGTTTACAATTCCATTGTTTTTTCATTTAGTGACTGTCGCAAGTCCAAAAGACCAGTGCTGAAAACCTTTGACCTTTCCATATCCCTTTTCTATTGCACTGTGTTGTACAAAAAATGCTGAATGTTTTAGTTTTAGAAGCTTTTTTTGTATGTATTTATGTTTTTACAGCACTTTTCCTTGTCCAAACCTAACCCCGAAGGACTTAATTGTGAATTTAGAATATTCGAAAACAAATGAAAGGTAATTAAAATACTTTGTGAATAATTAAAAATGTTGATGGAAAAATAATGAATGTCAACCTTTTTCTTTTCTTTTTTTTTCTTTCCTTTTTTTTTTCAGCTACAAACCGTTCCACTACACACTTGTCCAAACTATGCATGGGAAATAAAGAGTCCAGAAGGACATTCAAAGTGCAAGAGAACTTGTCGTACTCTTCTCTCTCTAAGTAATTTGTAGACTGTGATGCAACATTCTGCATTCTGGGAACTTTGCATAACATTGTTTTTTTTAATGAAGTGATTTATTTATTTTTCTCTTTGACTCAACCGTTTGACACAGTGTTTATATCGGTGGCATATTTTACTTTTACGTCTATGAGAATAATAATCAAAGGGATAGTTTGCACAAAAAAAATATCCATTTAACTATTTAGAACAATATCCAGATTGCTGAAGTTCCACAAAAGGAATTAAAAGCCCATTACATATCTTGTGAAACTATATTTTAAATATATGTATAATTTGAGTCATTATTTACCATTGAATGTGCTTTATTGTGCTTTTTAGAACTGGACAGTAGAAAAATCTGTCCACTTCAGTTGCATGGAAACAGCATAGACGGTCCAAAAATCAGCCCTTGAATTGATTGTTTTTAAGAATACTTAAACAGTTTTGAGGAATCTTTCTAATACAGTTTTTGTGTCCGTGTACAGGAAGCGTGTTGAAATGATGTTCTGTTCTACACAACAGACAGCTTACCAGCAAGTTCACGTCAATATTTACATTCACAGACTGAAGGTTGTTGTGCAAGGTGAATTATTACTCATCCCCCCCCCATTTCATCAAGCCTTCTTGATTTAAAAGTATTGCTCATGCAGCCATTCCAGCGGCAGCATGCTTTTACAGCACACTCACTAAACCCGAGCTGTAATTATCTGAATAAAGCAAAGCTTTCTTGACTTAAATATCAAGGCTATTCTGCCCCTGCTTTTTAAAAAGACTGTTGGATGCCTGTACCTGTGGATTATTTGTCATTGTGACTTCATTACTCGCACTTGAACCAAAAAAACGATTTTTTTTGTATCTTTACATCTCATATTAATTCAAGGCTCTGTGCTTTTTTTTTTTGTCATCATTTGAGCCTAGGGAAAGATCTCTGAGGTGTCTTTATGATACAAGATGGGCAGTATGATTCACAAACTAAGCTCTAGAGAAAAAACCTTTAAAATTTGAATAATGTATACCTTTGTTGTCCTGAGGAAACCAAGGCCAATTTTACCTTTTAGCTTTCATGGTCAGAATGAATGATATTTAATGAAAAGGTTTTGTTGAATGGTATTTAAATATCCATTTGGTGTTCTAATGGGCGTAATAACTCACAAACTGTAGTTGTGAATTTTTCAGTTTTCCATTTATGCATAATGCACAAATCCTGCTAGACTTATTTAGCATATCCCTGATGTTCAGAGGTAGACGGTCACAAGACAAGAGCTCTACCATGCTACAGAATTAACAGGAGCCGATCTGCTCCTCTTTGTGCTATAACCTTGCTCCTTAACTCTTTAGAAACATACAAGGAGGCTTTATTGTTGTTATTAACAAACACTCTTTTTAGAGTTCAAATATTCTAAAGGATAGTCCTTGTTTCTTACATCAGTCCAAAGTACCGCATGTAGACTTTTGCATTCTGAAATTTGAAAATGCTGTTTTTATTTTACTCTGAAATGATTAAATCAACCATTTCAACTGCATTTACCAGGTCATAAAACACACTGAACTTAATTCATAGTCAAGCGTGTCTATAAAACAGAATAAAAGGGTTAGAGAATCATGACCCAGAGCTCTCCTCTTTAGGGACAATTACAATAACCTGACATGTTTTTCTTGTACCCCTTTTGAAAATCTCATTTAAGATTCAGTTACCGTATTCTCCATTTATCATAGATGTGTCCCATATAGATCTCCCTCGGAACAGAGACAAAGAGTGAAAATAGAGTCTGTCTGCGCAAAATACACTAATCAATAAAGAAATAAGAAAACAAAGCTCACCTGTAGTGCAAAAATGCAATTTGGCGCAGCATGCAACAGACAGTGATGTTTATAATCAAGTGGCACATGTAATCAAGTGCACGCTCATGAAGGTCAGAATATCTTTAGGTGGTCATAATTCACGCTTTTAGTATCTGACAGCACTTCTTTTTTTCCTTTTAGTCATTTGAATGCTGTAAAATGGCACAGCCTTTAGTGTGACAGCTGGCAATGCAGATAAAGTCAATGAATGCAATTTCAGATGCTGTGTATTCTCGAGCCGAATTTTCTGAATTGCTTTTCAATCATGTGTCGTGGTGTTGCTGTACTTGTGTCTGCCACCTGTCTGTCTGCATGGGTTAAACCTTCCAAAAAAATGACATTAAAATGGAGGTGCTGTTTTGAGTGGCTTTGGTAACAGAGATCCAATTCAGGTGGTCTATTATTCTGAAGTACCCAAAGCAGATAGATGTCCACTTGGCATCCTCAATACACATCAAGTGTCAGATCTTCAGCAACCTCCCCTGGCCTTTACTGAGCTCATCTCCGAATATGCTTTGGCACCACTTTATTTCATCAGTGTTCTTCATTTTCATAATGACTTCAGGGCTAACCGCAATAGTGGAGATGAACAGTCACATTCCCTTGCTTTAACAACAACAAAATATCATAATTCACTCTTTCTTGTATTTCTTCCCTTTCTATTTTTGGACTCGTTCTCTATCCCTTCTGGGCTGGAAGTTCAGTGATCGGGTCAGTGACCCCTGTTTATTTACAGGGACTTGCACTCTTACGGTCTCATTTTCTTCCTTCACTTCCCTTTTCACTGTGTGCACAGAAACGCATTGGAGAAATTGGGTTATGCCCGTTTTGAACTTCAGTGGGGTGTGCAGATCTCAAGATAAAAGGTAAATTGTCTCACAAAATTGATAAGTAACTAACTAAAAGTTGAAGTTGGTAGGTCAGCTGTACTGAAAACACAGCTGAGCAATTACAGCAGCAACAAGCTGCAAACGGGAGCGGGCGGTCTAACAATATAGTGTTCCCGATGTTTTTTCATAACAGCAGATCTGTGATTTCCTCATTCTTATTGAGCACCGGTACAGCCAGTGCTCACGACTGTTACACATGCTGCGTGCATTTTATTTGCACAGTGTGTGCGCGCATCAGAGCGGGCTTTACCTACATGAGCAAAGTGAAGATGCGCTTGAAGGACGTTCAGCTTGCATTAGAAAACGGTCAGTTTAATGTTAGGAAACCACATCAGGCAAGTCCAATGTATGGGAGTCTTTTTCATGCGTCATAGACGCAAATGGGGAAAAAAAATACCCTTTGCGCGATGTGATAAATATAGGCTACAATGTCGTCCATACATTTGTTTTTATTTATTTTATTTTTGCAACACATTTTTTCCATGATGACAGATACATGTTAAAAGCATCTTGACAAGACGAATAAAAATAAATGCAATCCTTGCACAACAATGGTCTTTTTCAGACGTTGAAATGACATTCCCTGACAAGCCAAAATGAAAGTTATTATGACGTC
>JAUMHQ010000081.1:13332338-13342349 GCA_032361165.1 Enteromius paludinosus
CAAAATTAATCTAGATTAATCTAGATTAAAAAAATTAATCTATGCCCACCCCTAATATATATATATATATATATATAGTGTTGGGTCGATAGACGATGCCAATAGACATCACCAATGGCCGATAGACATCACGATGCTGAGCCGACATCGCAATCCTCTGCCCCGCCGCTGCAGCAGCAACCAGCTCGTGAAAAAAAACACACTTAATCTATGGCGGGATTGGCGGCAAATCCATGCCGTTAATAAGCGAGCGCACCACTGATGCTGGCAAGCGCTGTTAATCATTTCAGCGAGAGGAAAAAGCTGTACATGCGTAGAAAAGGGGCCCGCGAGCTCATTTCAAACCCTTGCACGCTCTTGATTTGTCATCAGTGCACAATTCAAGCACTCGCACGCGATCATCCTTGCGCTCAATCTTCTCTCACCTGCTCGTGCAAACACTGTTTTTGTCATTTTTGCCAGTCGTGGGGCGGGGCTTGGTGTTTTAGTTACAACTAAAGGTTTTGTTTTTTCTATATATGTTGAAATTTATATCGAAGTCGTCTATTTTAAGTCGTGGCTAAGCCACGGGACGGTGCCAAACTGTCAGCGACAGCAGAGTGATACATACAATTACTAATGGTCAAGTTGATTCGTGGTATCCGGATGAGCCTGTGTTATTAGCTTTACCGGATCTTATCTGGGAATAACAAACCTTGGAATGTGGTGACTGGCCAATCAGAATCGAGTATTCCACAAAATAAATGCAATAATCCTTCTTAACTTCCTGTTTATTGAAAGAATACTCTTATGTTCTGCAAGGCTGCATTTATTTGAATACAAAACGCACAATAAAAACAGTAACAGTGTAAATGAATATAATCTGTGAGAATTCAAAAGAACAGCATTAATTGGAAAAATAATTTTAATTTACATAAAGGTATTTACTGGCACTTATGATAATAATGAGACATCAAATGACACTGAAGACTTTGCCATCACAGGAAACAATTGCATTTAAAAAAAATATATGTTAAATTAGAAAACTAATATTATTGTAATAATATTTCAGTCACTAATTGTAGCAGTATGAAGGTATTTTATAAATTTTCTACTGTAAATGTAACTTCATTTTTGATTAGTAATAAGCATAGCTAAGAACTTTAAATGTGGTTTTGCACCCTCAGATCCCATATTTTCAAATGGGTTTATCTCTGCCCAATATTGTCCTATCCTATCAAACCATTGATCAATACAATCATTTATTCAGCTTTCAGATGATGTATAAACCTCAATTTAGAAAACATTTAAACTGGTTTTGTGTTCCAGGGTCACATTACTGTATTTTTTCATTAAATAAACGCAGCCATAGCTTGTATATAATATATATAAATGTATTGTGTATAATGTTATATATAATGAATGAAATACAGTATATAATGTATCCCTTAAAATAATATATATTAAGGCATATTGTTTTATTTTAAAATTGTAAAAATGATTAAAAACTCACTGACAGCCTAGGAGGTTGGTCTCAGATAATACATTTTATCAGTGGCTGTGATTTTCTCTGAAAGACTCATATCATAATTAATGTTTTTCTGTCTAATCCTGCAGCCTTACAGTTGCGATATATTGAGTCACAATCATGACCAATATCTCGCCAGCATGTTACGCGGGGCGTTAGGAATGACATCTCTGCAGTCTGTCGGTGGAATATCTAATTAACAACATAAAGGAGAAAAGAAAAAAGAGGCCATGACGACCAGGCTCTTACAGATAAAAACTCATTTTCATTAGGCGCAGAGTGACATGCAATCTGGGAACGGCCTCGTGTGAAAAGTTCACTGATAGTCGCTTCGTTTCATCCCTGTTTCCATCTCTGGAATTTCTCCATCAGTTTTCTGCCCATTTGCAGCCCATCAACGCTCCCTCACGAGACATTATTAAAGACGATTTGAGAATATCACACAGGTTATTATCTGGCTTGTAATTACGGAAGCCTGCTTCTCAAAGGCTCAAAAGATTCGCCGCGACATTCTTGTGATTTCTCTTGATAAAAAATAATTTAGACTAAATAAAGTCTGTGTAATTTGTGTATACTTTCTTTTATTAAAATTGCTTGCCTCTCCATGGACCTCCTTGTCTATCTGTGGGCCTTTTCGCTTTGGTTTTCTTGATCTGTGTGTTTATTTGACATCTGGATGTGTGTCCGATATTGTTATTACGCTTAAACCCTCTAGATTTACCATCCACTATTTCCCCGATGACTCAGCATGTGGTAACGGCTCAATGGCCCTACAGGCAGCTACTACTGACCGGTCATTTCATCCGTCAGACTTCACTAACTCGGCTACCACTATCTCAACTTTAAAGGTCACTGTAAGTTTATGTGTTATACAAGTAGTCGGGCATTTGCAAGTGTCTTTTTTCTGATTGTCAATCTGAAAATGTGCGTGTGAGAATAAAGGGACCAAAGGCTCTCAGATCTTGTCATCCTCAGACAATTGAGCAGTCAGATGAATGTGTTTTGCTGGCCTTTTGCTGATAGGAGGCTTGAAGGAACACCCAAAAAAAGAAAATTCTGTCATCATTTACACAACCTTGTGTCATATCAAACCCGTTTGACATTCTTCGAAGCATGTAAGTGCTTTAAATGGTTTTAAATGACACCTTTATACTTTAAAAAGTTATTTGAATTTTGTCTCAAATTTGCATGATTTTTCCGTCTTCTGGATGTTGTCTTTTGCATACAGTTAAAGTGAATGGTGAGCAGGACCTGTGAAGCTCCATAATTGACAAATAGGCAACATGAACGTATGTTTTATTCATATATGGTGTATTGTGATCAGTTACAGGTCACTCAAGAAACTTTATTTTTTCTTCTGTGGTCTTTTCTGTCGTTGTTGGAGCTTGACAACCCCTGGTTCTGTGGAAGAGGAGGTTCAGATTCTTTAAGTGGATAAGTTTTAATAGAGCCCTTTTTGTCTGCAAAACATAAAGTGCAAAGCGCTCGGGAGGTCAAGGATTTCCTCTTGGAATGAGCTCTTTAAGTTCGCTCTGACATTTTCAAGTTTGAAGAACATCTTTTCTATACCGAGTTTGACTTCTGATCCTGTGGGAGTCTTGGACCCATTATACTGTCAGTGAAGAATTTTCAGGGAGTATTTATATCTACAGGGATGGTGTTGTACCATTAGGTTTTTAATTATTTAAAAAAAGTAATAAATATTGTTTAACTTCAACTGTATTCCAGTTTGTATAGTTTTAGCTGAGCTACAGTGAACACATCAGATGTAAATCTGTACTGCTTTGTTTATATAATCACCATTCATAAGCTTGGAGTCAGAAAAAGTTATAAAAATAAAAAAAGAACAATAGAAAAAAATAAACCAGCAAGGATGCATTGAATTGTTCAAAAGTAACATGAGACGTCTGTCATTTGCAGTTTTACAAAAGCTTTGTATTTCAAATAAATCAGATTCTTAAAAAATTGTCTATCAAATAAACACAAAAATAAGAACTGTAGACATTGGCAAATCAGCATATTAGTATGATTTATATATTACAAAAAACATTGTGACACTGAAGACTAGAGTTATTCCAGATTTAAATAGTATGTTTGAGAACACTGCAAAGGAAAGCAAACATAGCCTTTAGTTGGAACATGAGATTTACACTACGTGTTGTGGACATCTGCCAAGCATTTCTTTCTGCCATATGAGGTCCTTTTTTCATTTTTCTTCCTCATTCATTAAGTCAGTCATATCAGAAACATTTCCTATCTACTTAAACATTTTGTAGAAAAATGTTGACTGGCAAACGACCAAAAAATGGGAGGTATATACCCGCCAGTCACAACAGTGATCAGTTTACCTTATTCGATTTAAACTTTTTGTTCCACCCCATCTCCTCCAGCCAAACTACCATTGTTTGTCCTTACAGACAAGACGTCACACCTCTTTAGTTTTGCCACATCCCTAGTGTGCATAATGTGGTCAAAAAATACAAAACTGTAAGTGAAAATTGTTCTTTTTTTGCATTTTTATCATTTTAATCACTTTCGTTTGTATGCAATATTTTATTCAGCCAAGATGCATTAAACTGATTAAAAGGGATAGCTTCAAAACTTTCTATTAATCAAAGTATCCTGATTAAAAAAAAACAAAAAAAAAAAAAAACATTGAGATTAATAATAAAGAGTTATTGAGAAGCAAATTGGAATATTCAGAATTATTTCTGAATGATGACGTGACATGGAAGATGGAATGTCAGCTTTGCCATCACTAAATTGTAGTAATATTTCACAATATTTAGTTTTTATTGAATTTTTCATCAGATAAATGTAGCCTTTGGTGAACATAGACAGTCTTGCCAACCCCCAATTTTTTTAACAGTTGTTTTTTCCAAATTTTCTCTTTTAAGAAATAACAAAGTGAGTAAAACGGTATGATCATGCTTTCCAGTGTGATTTGCCAATTATCCAAAATGCATCCTGAGTTTCAGTGGAGGCACAATCATCTTTTTCTTTCAATTTGCTTATTTGATTAGTAAACCAAAAATAGTGATTAGGCATAATGTCAAATATTTTCCATCACAATGTTTTTTTTGTTTTGTTTTAAAACTTTGTTTAGATTTTCAGCATGACCAGGCTCCACTGTATATTTGTACAAAGCTCTAAAAACAGAAACTTTCTCAGAGTGGGCTTCAGTCATATTGTCAGGCAGACTTTGGCAGACATGTCAGACGTTTTAAATTTGAGACATGTTCTCAAGTGCTAACTGATCGGTTTTCTGTCTATAAAAGTACAATTAGAGAATTTTTTGGTTGTCTTTTCCAAGATATTGAGAAAGGTGAACAGTACTCACTTGGTTTATATTACCTCTTTCACCTCACTATTCTGGGCTACATGTGTGCTGTTATTTTCCAAAGCCAACGTGACCCTGACTCTCCGATAACCAAAGAATGGCACCCCTTCTACCTGCTGTTCTCCTTCCTTAATCATAACCACTTTCTCTCCCCCCCCCCCGTCTCTTTTTCTCTCTTTCTCCCATCCATCGATCAGCATGCTGTCTCTGTCCCCGATTTCCCTCAGTCTTTTCAGCCACTCAGAGTCAATGCACACGCTTTGTCTCCCCTCTTTTCAGATGAAGCAGCTCAATCCCCAAATCAATGTCCTCCCTATTCTTTCAAATGCTGGGAATTTGTTTTTTGTGCATTTGATGGAGCCAGAAAGAGGTGTTGGATGTTGAGGGATGCAGAAAAGGAAAACCGTGCAAGAGAGAGTCGTCTTCTGTGGAGAGCGAGAAACATAATTGAAGTCCAATTCACAAATAGAGCACTCAGAAAACTGCTGGATTTATCACTCTTATTACTGTTTTCTTGTCTGGGCTGTTTGAGAGAGTGGCGTGACACAAATTTTAAACTCTGAATAGCAGCATATCACGCTACAATGGAATACTTTGTATGGACATTTTCATACAGATCGGAAAGCATAAATGCAACAGTGCAATACAAACATAACACAAGATTTCTAAAGGCACAGGCTCACAAGAAAGGGGAATGTTGTGCTGTGGGTTATTACTAGAGGTCAGAGGTCAGTCCTAGTCTAGAGATCTATGAGAAAGACCCTTCAGGAACAAAAATCTAATGTCAAAGGTCATCTTAATAGCCATTTTCTGTTCCCTCGGCAGGAGCACAAATGCAGCAAGAACAACCAGAAGGTTTTTCCAGAAATCTCAGGAGTGCAGTGTTGAACTAGCATGAGCTGTCTGTTACGGTTTTGTTGCTCACACTGACGGACACTATGTGACTATACACTATGTATAGTCCTGAAAAAAAAGTGGTTTAATGGCTCAGTGGCTATTTTCATATATTTCTGTTTAGTCGTTGTAGTGGTGATCACTATATCAATTAGTTTGTCACCGTCTCACAAGGTTCTGTTACAATCAATGAAGCTCTCTACACTTCGCAATGAGCCTCTTGTCTACACTTTGTTATAATAAGATGATTATCATGTTTGCAGAAACTGAAGCAGCAAACTTCAACACCTCATTGCACTCAAGAAATCAACAAATATGTGATTAGCTGCATTGCACAACCCTGTAAAACACATTGTAGCACATAGCTGTGTTATTACATTGGGTGTGCTTTTTCGGTTATTTCACTTCTCCTTGTGTTCCTTTTGACCTTTTTTAATTGTAACTGGTGGTACTTTATTTGTGATAGCGTCCCCACACCAGGGCCATAGCTGGGGACCCCGGTGAAGGTTGTACCTGTGGGCCCTGGGATTGGTTCATGTTGCATAGTAATCTTGCTGCCTTGCATTTATATGGCATTCACTTGAGATTCCTGTAGTGCAATTTCAGACTTTCTCTGCAACCCTCCACCTTCCATAGCTCCACCTGTATACATCTGCTATGGGTTATTTTATATGCTATTTGGGCAGCAGCTAGGCACCGTATTGGCATACTGTATGTATCGTCAGTAGCAAGTTCCTGTACAATAACCTACAACTACAGCAATAACCAAAAGCAAGCGTAGCAGATACATTCTGCCAAGACCAAATACATTGCCATTATCATATCCATCTCCAAGCTAAAATCTTCAGGGAATTGTCATTATTGAAACATAGATTCATTCTTGTTCAAGAATTCAGTCAAGAACAGTGATTTTCTCTCTTGGATTAACATGAATCTTTTCATCTTTTGACATATAAGAGCTCACTGTACTATAGAAACATCCTGTAAGTTTCAGAACTAAAAACAGCTTCTATTAAAGCCAGTCCACCAAAATAACTGCTTGTAGAAAATTCGATGCAGGGTTTTTCAGAAAGACCGAAACTCAAAGTCAATGCTGTGCTGGCTACATTGGATCTGACAGTAATGTTGCAATACACAAGTAAGAGTAACTGTTTCTATTAGATAATGACTACTGCTGTGTCTGTTAAACAGATTGTTTGAAGTGTGTCTTTATGTGTTTTTAACCTAAATCACAGCATCTGTGAAGGATATAGGCTGTCAAACACACAAAACTCTTAGCCAATCATAGCAGTGGGTATTAAGTTGTGAGTTTATGACCTCTTTCAGGACACCGACAGCAGCTAGTAATATTGGGCATGGTCACTTTAAGACTTTAATGGATCTTTCTCAACTTCTTACGCTTAATTATGACAGTCTTTCGAGGACATAAGATGGGTATTTTTTAAGTTAAATAAGTTTGTATGTTTGTCCGTTCAAGCTCAAGAAGAACGCAAAACACAATTCAGTTTTCATGGGCTAAATGAAGCTCTTATGCATTTTTTATGCTTGAATGTTTAAATCGTCGAGGTAGTTACTCGTGTGTTGCAAGACGGTTGGTAGCATTTCCTGAATTGTTACTATGTGGTTTCTTATTAATCAACTCTATTTATATAATGTTTACTAGATGTGACTTTAAAGGCAACAAACTGTCTTTATACGTCTACCATCTATTTGGTATGTTTACACCCTCTTTTTCTTCCTTCTATCGATGCCTCACTATTTTATTCATTATTGCCCTACTTTATTCCAGGCAGGTTGACTCCATAAAGAAGCAGGTGTTGTAGATGCAGGACAGTCGTGTCACGTGGAAGGGGCTGCCATCGTATTTATCCACGCTCGAGTGCTCAGAGGAGCCGACCTGCACACAGCAAAAGAGATGATGAAAATTGCTCATGACCCAGATAATCTGGGCCGACTCTCTGACAGGGCCTAATTTAATTACAGGGCAATTAAAGATCAGTATGAAGCAGCGAGAGGCTGGCCCTACCACAGAGCTGATGATCCCCCTACAAGGCATCTACCTGCTGGTATGACAACCACTCACAAGCACGATGCATTACACGCGGCTGGAGAGAGTCCATCAACTCCAGAAGCAGGTGATGTTTTGAGGTTGGCGTAGCAGGCAATTTAGCTTTTTTGTGTAAAACGCTTTCATTTTCAAACTAGAATTTTAAACGAGTGCATTATGTTTAAAGTCACAGAAGGTTCTACACAGATGAGTGTTAGCTCACTATACTCGTCATACAAAGACGCCATCAGATCGACTTCTCTAATCAAACACAAAAACAACCAGAGCGTATAAATGACGATCAGAAACGAGCACTGAGCCATCGTTTTATAACATCAGCTCCTGGTATACACGTATAAATGGCAGCAATGCCCAGCAGATGTGCTTTCTGCCCCTCACATCTGTCAGCATATGCTTACAAACAGTTTACTAGATTTCCGTTTAATAGAAATGCACTACATGTGCTTGGTTTTTCTTTTGTGCATCATAATTTAACTAAAGAGACAGGCAGAGAAAACCCCTAAATGAGGCAGACCTGACAGTAGGTGTCATTGATCTATAATTACTTATAGTTGAATTGAGATGCCTTGAGCTCCCAAACAGCCGTCAATCACTCTTCTCACCTCAACATCTCCTGGGGGCCAGGAGGAGGATTTCCTCCAGAGCAGAGCTGAACCGTGAGATTAAGTGTGACAATTTCCTTGCCGCCACAGCGCAAGGGCTAATCCATTTCCCATCAGGAATCGCCAGGAGTGTGTAACATTTCTTATAGAAGGATCACTAAACTACCACACACATGTGCTGCCCACAGATCTGAGTCATATAGATCTTATAGATGAACTTATTTTGATTCACAACAGTGAGTCATAGCGCATATTCGTTGGTGTGTGTGTGTGTGTGTAGCCAAAAAGTGCCAGGCACTAAAGAATGCAGGATTTAGTGTGTCTTGGGAGAAAGCATGACGCAAACTGAACTGTTTGAGAGTTAAGCCAGGCGAACAGTATCACAACAACACATCTTCAGAAGTTAGTTACTTCTTTACTTTAGTTAAAGTGGAAATTAAAGTCTTTGCCACAATGCACTGCATATATATATAGAGAGAGAGAGAGAGAGATTATAAAATGGGACAGATTTCTCAGATGAGTCAGAACAACTTGCAAAACTTGCTGCATAAAATTGGCTTAATTGGATAATAATTTGCAGGCTCTATAATTTAATTTCCAAGTGTGTTCTATCTAAAAATAAATAAATAGAAAAATAATAATTCAGCCAAGACTTATGATTTATCATAAAGGTATTTATTGCTGAATATCATTAACATCTCAGATAGTTTAAATTGACATGGATTATGCGAGTGTATTAGGTTTAGGCTCATGTCCGATCAAATGAAAATAAAGCACTATGCACTTATACAGTATATGTTTTTAGCACGTTATATTCTTATTAATAATCAGAGTCCGATAGCACCTCTCTATTTGTGATGTAATTAAAGCTGTGACAGTTGATTGCATGAAGTGTCCACACACTACTTGCCCTATTTATACAAAATGTTATAGAATAGTACATACGTAAGTATGCAATCTCTAAGATGCACCTATATATAGATTTTTTATGAATTTTTTATTCAGTGTTTTCTCCTGGCACATTCATGTAATATCTAAAAATCATAATTTATTAGCTTTTCTCATTTATTAAATTAAGTACTTATAAAAAGGGACGCGAAATACAGATTTTAGTTGAAAAAACTTCAAACAAAACACAGCAACAGTATTATTAATACTGAAGCTTATAACTAAGCAACGGCACCAGTTATCCTTAAACGAGAACGAATCTGCTGTGATGTGAGAGACAGGAAAGTAGGGCTTCAGTTACTCTGATATACAGCATTGCAATGAATGATGGCAAACATTAGAAAATATGGCACAGTTTACTAATCAATAAGTATTCCTAAAAGCCACATAATAAATCACCATGTGGTTAATAAAAAAACCCTGTAATCAAATGACATCCGTAATTATGAATAAAAAATGAGGTGTTTATATTAGGTGACCTTAACTAATATGCACTTAATATGCACTGCATTTTTCCATCTCAAGAACATATCTAAATTGCGTCCTATGCTTTCAACCTCAAATGCAGAAATTTCTGCGTTTATGACCTCGAGGTTAGATTATTGTAATGCTTTATTGGGTGGTTGTTCTGCACGCTTGATAAATAGACTAC
>JAUMHQ010000081.1:13355150-13374206 GCA_032361165.1 Enteromius paludinosus
ACACACTAACGTCACATACTGTACGGGGCACGAGGCTACATTGCGCATGTCATGAACCGTCGAACCGTGCGACGCATACATGCTCCGAACCGAGACAAGCGAACCGAACGGTTCGGTTTTTTTTTTCATGAACCGTGCCATCCCTAATGGAAGCAGATCCCCCCCCCCCCAGTATACTATGAAATTCAACTGGGTCTAATTTTGTTGTGGATCCCATTGACTTTAATTGTAAGTGTACGTTGTGTACGTTTTTTTGTGCATTTTACTAATTACACCTAACCATGTCCCTATACCTTATAAAATACGTACACATTGGACAACTTCAAAATACCTTCGTTTTTTGGTCTTCATAAGTACAAAAGTACCAAACAGGTTTGGAACAGCATGGGGGTGAGGGAACTTTCCCCTTAAGGAAAAGCCCAGTATGAACTTACTGGAATACACTAAATTGCTAGATATTTGCTCTGACTTGCAGTCTGGAAGAATTAGCACTAGTTCCCTTGAAGGATGCCAATATGTTTGATATTTTGAGTTGGTTTTTCAGCACACATTGCTTTCATTTGTCGTTCATCTCCTAGCAATGAGGCGTACGTTTCTGCACGTTTTCCTCAAAATGTCTTGAAAGTCTGGTGGTGTGTGATTCTCAGTTGTTCAGTTTATGTCGTCTAGTTTTTCCTCAGTAAGTCAGCAAGTGTTTGATGTCTGTTTTCAAATCAGTGTAGATTTTTAAGGTTGTATAGGTTATTTCAGCCTCAAGACTCACGGATGCTGTTGCAGTGTCTATATTTTTTTAAGCAGCAGCGATAAGAGATGTTAAATGTTTCTTCAAAATAATATGTTTGGTATCAAATCAGTCAGCCCTAGCTGATGCTCTAGCACTATGAGGCATGTGATGCTGGTGCTGACAGCCAAATGGTTCCACTTGTAATTTATGAGGAGAGAGTGGCTCCAGTCTTGCCACCTCCACTAAAGAGTGAAGATGACGCCTGTAAATACAAGTTTTGAATTCCAAGACCTCGTTTTAAAATGAACAACTAGCCCGACCGATCAACCCTGCCACTTCAATAAAATATATACAGTATGTAGTGGAGTGATCTAAACAATGCTGTGATTTAACTGTTCGTCTTCCCCCACGGTAGATTTGGGTTCATCGGCTGCTAGCTGTGTCTGCTCTGTGTTGCTTGTGTCAGCGATAATATCCTGAGCGGCGCTATCGCTTCCCTCCATTATTTTTCCATTATCATTAATCTTGCTCATGTCCACGTTCTCCACTGTAGGCATCTCCTTGTCAACTGAGCTTTTAAATTCATCTACGTTTTTCTTGAGGCTTGGCTCAATCTTATTTTTTACGCCATCATTAATTAGCTTGTCTATATTTTCCTTGTTGTGCTCCATGCCTTTGTTTGCTTTCTGCTCGGGAGTGACTGAACCGATTTTCTTAGGTGTGCCGTTGGTGTTGCTGCAAAGTCGCGGGTCCCTTCCAAGGCTGTATCCGCTCTGGAGCATGGAGAGCGTCCGCTGGTGCACGTCTTCTCTATGGCAGCGATACAGCCCGCGGAAGGCCGAGCGAAACTTCTGGGACATCAGGTTGTAAACGACAGGGTTGATCGCGCTGTTAGCGTAAATGCAGATTCTGCAGAACAGCAGGAACCAAGCGTCCAGGTATGGCGTGCTCACGAAGGAGTTAATGAGAACCAGGGTCCTGTATGGCATCCACAGCAGGGCGAAGAGCACAACCACCACTGCGAGCATCTTAGTGACCTGAAGAGGTGAGAAATGATAAAAGTGGCTCTTTGAGGTTTTACATATATAATCACATATGCAGCAATGGACACAGGTTCAAAGCATTTTTAGTTCCTTCTGATCGCTGCCACTTTTACATATTTTTAATAATGACAGCATAAAATCATGACCTTTGACAGGCTGTGTGCATTTACAGTGTCAGACAAAAAAACTTTTTTTGTGCCGAAAGAGAAGGAAACGATTTTGAGGAAGCATCTACGTATGTTAGATAGGTCAATAGACCATGCCTATATTCAAATCTGCAGAATTCACAACAGTGCTCAAAACAACACAAAACATGAATCAATAAAAATATGAAGGCTTTCAGCACATGTACACGATCAATAAAAATAATGTGTTCTGATAAAGCAGTGTTTTTTTTTTGTTAAAGCACATATATTTAGACACTTTTTTAAATTAAATTAAAACTCATCCCTGTCTGAATCTCAAAGAAACAACTGCATTTAGGTTGTGCAACATAAACAAATGTAAAAGTCCACGGCATGCCTACAGAAAGAGAGTTTGAGAGAATGACGGAGAGAGACAACAAGACGAGACACGCTCAAACATCTTCCATCAAGCATCAATCTAACATCCTCTTTGCCTCCCCGGTGATGGTTAACCGGCAAACACAGCTGAACCTCTGTGAGAAGGGTGGAATATATCCACACCATGTTTTGTCTGTCAAAGAAAACAAAGCAGTCCTCCCTAGTGTGTCCTCACTCATTTCAAGCGACAAATACATACTAAAATCCGTCCCATTAACATTCACAGGGACTCCTGTGGGGTTCGAGCGTATTCATTGTCTCACGCTGGAGATAGACAACCGGTGACGGAGACCTTCAATAATAATGACAAAATTGTCTGCACAACAAATCATCTAATTGAAGCCGCGTGAGGCTGGGAGGAGCTCCTTTAATTAACAAAGCAGGAGATAATGACTGCATGACTGGCAGTGACAATTTGAATATGCATTTGAAAAATCTGGTTATTGTGATTGCTTATCAATGGAAAACAAGGTCTTAACACAGTACAAACAAAGCCGGCTGCTACTCATGATTAGGTTAAATAAAGGGGAGCCTCTACTGTAGTGATGACTTTATCAGATTCACAGCAGAGATAACTTCACTCAACCACTGCGTTGGCACAGGCATCCTGAATCGTATTGAACTTTATGAAATTTGCAGATGAAGTGATCAAAGAGCTGGAGGTGCACCGTAACCGAGGTACAAAAGCTGAAGAAAGGGAGCCGCTCTTATAACCTCAAAGAGCATAATCTCCAGGAGTATTAAGCATACTTGAGTGAACATCACAAATCATATTATGCAAATGTTCCGCTCAAGTGGGGCACTCTTGAATCTTCAAGATTTTGATCTGAGGCGAGTGCGAGCATCTCCGCACACACGCAAGTGCACTCATGGTAAACGCAGGGACACGTGCACTTAAGGTCACCGATGGTCTGGATTGCATGATTTCATCCATTCTTATCCGTTTAATGCTCTGAATCGTTAAAGTCTCAGAACTAAAAGTATAAGTGTATCTGTCAGGGTTATTATAATCAGTGTTGGGGAGAGTTACTTTTAAAAGGAATGCATTACAATATTGCGTTATTCACTAAAAAAGTAACAAATTACGTTCCTTAATTACTTTTTATGGAAAGTAATCCGTTACGTTACTTTTGCGCTACTTTTTAAATATGAACAGAGCTTGAGTGTTTGTTTTTAATGTAAGAAGTTCTATTTATAGCAAATGTGATATACTTATATGTGTGTGTGTGTGTATATATATATATAGCAGCAGTCACAGTCAAAATTCAGGGCAAAAATCTTCCAAAATCTTGGCCTTTGCATGACTTTATGCATTTTATTTTCTCACTGCCTGCATCATATCTCTTAATGTCTATGATCTATCACAGAGTCTATTATTCCAGAGTCACAACACAGCTGTGGCTGATGTAGTGACGGTAATGTAGACCCAAACAGTACCCTGATGGCCCCTAATGCTTCCCTTCTGATGAGATAGATCCTGATGATCTGCTGCATGATGATATTCTGCCATTAGGTCCACTTTCCCACAATAAATAATGAGCTTGGATGTTTGGTCTGAATCCATATATGTGCTTATTTGCACAAAAATGACGGTGTGCAGAGATATTATTGTGCTTTATACAGAACTCCAAACCTAAAATGACTACATTTAGAAAACATTTAGTAAAAATTACTTCCATTTTGACGCTATCAGTAAAAAGTGTTGGTAATGGTTCCAAAATGTCGCCCAAACAGACTTTTTCTAATCCTAAAGTGCAATTAGACCTCATCCGCTACATTTAAAATGTGAATCTTAAGCATTGTCGTATGCCACAACAGGTCAATAAATAAATACGCAAGTAACAGTCATGAAGGAGTCATTTGTTCACATATGAGACACCAAGATTCACTGTGTTGTTGTATGCAAAAAGCATTGACACACACTCTGCGTGACGATAATTTAAGTTTAATGACTGCCACCAAAAGCAGCTAGGTATCAGTTATTGTATCTTTTCTCATTTATATGCAAAATTCCAGGCACTTTGCTTTTACACGTTAAGCAACCAATATAATATTCAATAAAAGAAAGACTTGATTATCTAATTATTGCCAGTTAAATGTGTCAATTACTTTAAATAGGCTACTATTTTTATCTCCACCAGAAAAATATCGATACATTCTTCTCATCACAAACTGACATTTAGTAGAGAGAAACATTGTTCTCATAAAAAGAGAACTGACCTTTCGAAAACAAATGTGAGATAATAATCATAAGGCACGGTACAGGAGGGAAGAACTGCACCTCGTTTGCACTCAACTGCAATCTCAGTGGATATTAAAATGTGGAATGAGATCTAATTGTCTAAACACAAAGTTTTGCACACACACACTTGCATTTGGTTTACATGGGCTCTCCATATGTGTTATGGTTTTTAAACTGTACAAACCATATTTTCTACAGCCCTACGCCAACGCAACACCTAAACACAAAACTACTGGCACTTTTTGAATCTCATAAAACACAGCTTATGTGTTTTAAGCCTTTTGTTTTACGGGGACATGGTAAGTGTCCTCATAAATCATTTTTACACTGTAGTACCCATGTCTTTATACACATTTGTGTCTTCAAAAACCATATGTACCAGTACACACACACCTGTTTCCGGGAAGAAAGAGCACTCTTTGGACGTCCCTGACGACCTGCTTTTCCGCCATCCGCTGGTTCTTTGCAGCTCCTCCTGAGGGTGGGGGCAGTAATGGTACCTGAGTCTGGTGGGTGCGGCAGAGGATTCAGGTAAAGGATTCGAGCGATGAGACCGTAAAGAGCTATGGCCAGGAGCAGCGGGATCACGTAGAAGATGGCGAAGTCGATCAGGTAGATGGGCAGGTAGAGGTCTCGAGAGACACGGTAGCCGCACTGAACACGGCCGTCAGGGTTCACCTGGATATCCACCAGGAACAGCCAGAGCATACAGTAAACACAGGTGAAAGCCCACACCCCGGCAATGATGCGTTTGGCTCGGGATACAGTACAGACCGTTTGAGCCCTCATTGGGTGACATATAGCGATGTATCTGAGGAACCAAGAGAAAAAATGTTTATTATGTCATGAAATATATTTAATATAAGAAGTAACACTTCTGATTCCCATCAGCCAAAACAAGTAATATTTCTTCTTTTAATATTTTGTAATTTGAAGGGATTTCATGGTACTAGAAAAAACCCTCTTCAAATGACTACATGACTCTCTCTATGCACTATTTAATTATATATAAAAATTATACAAATATTAGGAAAAAACGTAATACAAAGTTAAGCAAAGGTATTTTGATTGGAGCCATCTGGTGGGAAAGATAAAGAATGTCATACCATGGTGTAACCACTAGTTGCATGTATAATCCTAAATACAGTATAATATCTTAAATTGTTTATAGGAGTGTGTGTGTATATATATATATATATATATATATATATACACACATTTTATACTATATGTGGCTTATTTTTAGATTGTGCCCGTTGTGTGTATTGATGTGTATTTTTGTATTTTTCATTTATTTTCTTCCCTTTTTACTTCAAAGATCATAAGCATGACTTATTTTTAAGACTGTTTTTGTATTTATATACCACAATATTGACCAAGTACCATTTCAATGAAGTAAAATCTTTATAAAATTCAGAATGTAAACTATTTGTTTTTAATTTTGTAGCCTCGCAAAACTGAAGTTGAGCCACTGATGTCACATGGACTGTTTAATGTCTTACCTCTCTACAGTGAAGGCTGTAATTGAACAGGAGGACGCATTAATACCAAGGTACTGGAAGTAGGTGATGCCCAGGCACCCAGCATGCCCATACACCCAGGTGGCCATCAAGCTCTCGGAGATATTTGGCAAACCCGCAGCCACCAGAACCATCAGGTCCGCCACGGCCAAACTCACCAGATAGCAGTTGGTGGGTGTACGCATGTGGCGTGTGGTAAGAACCACCAGCACAATCATGATGTTTCCCACTATGCCCACGCCACACACCAGCAGCACCAGGAACACAGACACAGTCTTATACTCCAGAGACTCGGACACCGTCTCCCCAGAGCCCACCAGGGAGATGTTGGTAGGGGTGTCCATTCTGGAGCTCACATTTTCCTGCATGATTAGTCCTTTTGTAGTGAGTATTTAAATAAAAGATGCAAAGAAACAGGCAGCAATCAAATGGGTGTTGGAGAAGAAAAAAAAAAGCAGAATATAATCGGTTTTGTATTCAAAAAATTGAAGTCTATTCAGTTCCAGCTTTTATTGATGTTCTTTTCTCTTATTAAGTATGTTGTTTAATTTTCTTGGCTTCGACAGCGTAATGATGTTCATCTGCTGACCGCAGCCCATTATTTCTTCTGTAACAGTATCCTTCCATTAAAAGCATCGCATTGAAATCCAGAGGCTAATTTTTTTCCCACTTCATGTAAGCGTCCATCCCTCTGAAATAAAGATTGCAGAAGTCAGCGGGGAAAAAGCAAGTCTCAATCACCGTTAAGAGGATTTCATAGCAGTCTGTTAATGACTAAATAACAGTCCATTTCATCTGGTGCAAAAAGATAAGGCGTACACTGAGGTGGGAACATCACATATTAAAATAACATGATGCAAACACAGACATCCTATTTGTTCTCTTTACAAATATTCCCATAACACTTGCTCTAGTAAGGATTTTAGGAGACTTCCTCTGAACATTATTGAGACAGGATGAGAAGCTTTTAATTATTCAAATGAGACATTTTAAGTGGTGCACGGTGATAAGTAGGGAAAATCACAGAGAGAGTAAAGCCACACAGCTGCTGTGGTAAACGGCAAGGATTTTTAAATCAAATACAGCCATTTTATTGGGGGTTTTTTTCCACTACGCATCTTAGAAATCTTGGAATTACCTCAGTAGCTCTTTTTCAGTGTGTATTTCACAAAAAGACACCAAATGGTACAAACGTCTGCTGAATACCCATCATAATTGTTAAGAACACAATGTTTACCCCAAATGTTAGCATATTTGAACATTAATTCTTGTCTGAAAATTGTGATTTGAAATCCATTAAATCCATTAAATGGGACCAAGACGTTGTTCACGGGAGCTTGAAAAATCCAGACATCTGTTGCTCTTTTCAAATGTCTCTTTGCCTTGTAAATAAGACTGCATTGCCTCTCGGGGCTTCCCTAATAAATTGAGGTGGACACGATGTGAAAAGTAATTTAACTCAATCCCGACTTCCCAACCTTGCAAAACCCTGCTTGGACTTCATCTTACTCCATTTCATATTCCATTATTACTGCTCTGGCAGTGCAGATATGGACAAGAGCAGTGCCGGTTTCCAATAATGTAAACTGAAGAGGAACACAAATGTGTGTGTGTGTGTGTGTGTGTGTGTGCCTAATATTTAGTATGCTGTCTTAGCTTAAATAAAAAAAAAGATGTTTTTCATATAAAAGAGTGTTATTATTATTATCATTTAAAATCTAAATGGCAAATAATGAGTGGCTTAGCACCTGTTTTTCAACACAAGCACTACAGCATTTGTAACATCCATTCGATTTCTACTATCACACATATATATACATATATATGTACAAGAGAGCTCTTTCTTTTCTTTCTCTGAGCTTCATTCGAAGATGATGGGAGAGTCAGACGTGCTGCTATGAAACGGGCTGTCATTCAGATTTGTTTAGCTCTCCTAATTGACTGTATCACTACCAGAATCATAAATCAGTAGAAGGCTCTGTAAGGCAAACAGCACGGCTGTGTACCAAAACCTAGTGAGCTGCCTACCTAGACTGCATTTTGGTGCGCCACAGGCTGCTAAAACCGCTGTCTAGATAGTTATCTCACTAGATTTAGGGCACAGCCCACTGTCCGTCTCTCTTACCAATTTTGTACCTGAACAGGAAAGCAGTTTCATTAACACATTGCAAATATTCATAATTCGAGTAAAATTATCATTGAACATTTTTAAAGCAACATTTCGTTTTTTAAAGCAAGTTGTTAAAGAAATATCCAGTACGCAAAACATTTAAAAAAGATTATGTGAACTTGTGAATCTCTCAATCTAACTAAGTTACATACAAATACATGCTCAATTTGTAATTTTCATATCGCAATATTTGCACGTTCAATTATAGATTTATATAAACGTTTTAGCACCAATCTTTACCTGAGCAGCTTTGTATATTATATTAAAATAGACTTGAACGAAACAAGCTGGAAGAATTTCAGTCTTGTAAAACGCGCAGCTCTTTAACCATTTATCTTTCAAATTTTTACCCTAAAATATAAGTGCATAAAACGTAGGCTAACATGCACCTTTGAAAAATAACACCTTCAGGAATTATGTTCTAATTTAATCTGAAACTGGAAAATGGAAACTGACATCGACAACTTCTCAAGATAGGGAATAAAACGGCTCCTACCTGACATCATTCTCGTAGTTTGGAACCAAAACAGGTCTCGCGCGGGGTCGGTTGTAAACCCCAGATGAAAAACAAAATGCACTGATATGAAGTATTTGACATGACGAGCAAATAATCTGATCTTGCACAGAAGCGCTAGTAAATGCACTCTTAACTGTAAGTCTTTTAACTGTAGGTCCCTTCATCACAATAGCGCCCCCTAGTGGAAGGATTTGCCGGAAAGTCGCAAACTGATTTGGCACACACTAATTAAAGATGCATTATCATGTTCTTTACCTAAATAAATGAAGATTACTTTTGAAAAAATCTGTTTAAATTATGATAAGCTATATAATTTTAACATTTGTGTCTGTATGACCTCATGTCCCTGTGTGTAAAAATGTATGCCTCAGTATATGTGTGTATTGAATATGTATTGAATATTTATTTAACATGGTTTTCTAATAACAATTTAATTAAATGTATTTTATTTGTTCGTGTATTCTATGCAACGGGGGGGAAATCATCTGGTCGCGCTTTGATGACGTCGTGTAATGGCCGCTCTCACTGTGTAGTGGAGGGTTTAGGAATTTCTCCGGTAACGTTAGAGAAAAATAAGAACCCCAGCCAGATCGCTCATTGTCCGAACGCAGTCACCCCAAGGAGAGAGACCGGGTGACTCCCTACACTGAGACCCTGTCTCCCGAGTATCTGTGGTTTGAAAGGTGACCGAATGTGTTTTAATACGCGATGTTCGTGTGTTGTGCAGAAGGGAGCGCTTTATTGTTGCATGAGATTTTAGCCAGCGTGCGTCGAAGAAACATCGTGCAACGCAGTATCTCGTGCATTTAGACGTAGAAAGTAACGCACGTGTTGTTTAAGCTCACGTCTTGGCGTTTAAGTGGCGCGGTCGTTCGGGAAATGTCGGAAATGGTGTCGTTTTCTAGTGTGCGGCCAGGATTCGGGCCTGTTAGCCGCATCGCCATCAACGAGCTCTCCCGTTAAAGATAAAGCGGCTAGTAAGACATGTGTCGGTCTCCCTCTCATGAATCCATTGCCTTAAATCTGAGAAGGTAAACAAGTTCCAGATGATTCAATGATTGGACTTTGTGTGGTATGGAAGATTTTATGTTTATGAGTTAAAGTTTTGAATGCGGTTAAGCTATTTGACGTTAGCAGGCTAATATAGAGGTGTTGTTGTGGAACTAGTAACGTTAGGGTAATTCATCCGTTTTAATAGAGCACAGTGTCTTATATCAAATTATCACTGTGTAGTTTTCACCGAAGTATCATTGATATTAAAATGTTTGTTGCTACAATAAAACTGTAAGCTTTGTATAAGATTAAAAATAAGACTAAACCACAACAAATCTGAATGTTAGGGTAACGTGAACTATCAGCCGCAGTAAAACTTATTTTCGATAATTTTACAAAAACTCGAATTTTTAATATTTAATAATGGTTAACGTTTAAAAGCTTAGAAGTGTGAATGTTGACACTTTACAATAAGGTATCATTTGTTGGCATGTATTAACTAACACGAACGAACAATAATCAACACATTTATTGCAGTATTTATTAATCTTTGTCAATGTTAGTTAATATAAAAATAGTCGTTCATTATTAGTTTAATTTATAGTGCATTAGCTATTGTTATCAAGTGATTTTAATAATGCTTTAGTAAATGTTGAAATTAACATTTAAATATCTTGTAGTCTATGTAGTTAACTAATGAACCTTATTGTAAAGTGTTACGGTATGAATAGTTGTTTTGATTAGTTTTAAGTCAACCCCCAGAGGGTTTAAGCATTACCTTTATTCTTATGGTCTTGTACAAATAATTAACATTATTTACATAAATCATATATCAATGTAATCGTGTTTTAGGATTTACATTTTAAATATATAATGTTCTTAATGGGGAAAAAAATAATTAATTTAATTATTTAGTTAAAACGTTACACGCCAAATAAATATTTAGCTGATTTGTTATAAAAGTGTTAGTGTTGCAAATTATGGATATTGTTTTAGTAATTATGTTTAAAAAAAAATAAAAAAAATTCTGTGCTCACTGTTTGGTCTGCTTCAGAGTTCTTGCTGATGGATACGCCTGAGAGCCCCACCCAGTCCCCACAATCTCCTGAGGAGGATGAGAAGGGTCTCTCTGACAGTGAACTGCTGGAGTCGCCCGAGTCCCCTGCAGAAGTAGACAAGGGAGTGTCAGACAGTGAGCTTTTAAATGATGATGATGAGAATGAAGTACAGGAGGGTGGAGGAGACTCAGACTTTGAGGATGGTGACAGGATAGCAGCTGGACGAGAAGATCCTGAGGAGGTGTCAGACCTGGAAGACTTCAAGTTGGACAGGGAGGAAAGAGAAAATGTCCACCAACAAGACACAAGTTTGACGGTCCGTGGAATCAGACAGAATGCTAGCCAGTCTCCTGAGGAGGAGATCCTTGAGACACCAAGATCACCCGATCCTGACTCGCCAGGGCCAGAGAATGAGCGTCCTTTCACCCCAGCAGAAGACGAGCGAGACGAGGAGGATGAGGCAACCACCAAGTCTGGCCTTGGCCGTGCTGAGCTTGAGGAAGAGGATGATGAGGAAGAAGAGAGGAGGAGGCGGAGGAGAGCAGCAATGGTAGTGAGTGATTTGAAGGACGAATCTTCCGTGTCCAGAGATCTGGATGAACATGAGCTGGATTATGACGAAGAGGTTCCAGAAGAGCCGAGTGCTGCTGCTCCTGAGGAGGACGAGGGAGAGAAGGGTCCCGCTGGGGAGGATGGAGAAGATGAGGAAGAGGATGAGGAAAAGGAGGAGAGAAGACGGAAGAAAAAGGAAAGAAAACCAATTTTGCCCCCAGATAACAAAGACACGCCGCTAAGAAAATCTGAGCACTCGAGAGAGGGAGGCAGGAGAGATTCGTTCCGTGATAAAAAGAAAGAGGAAGATGATGGAGAGATTGATGAGGGAGAGATAGATGTAAGTGTGTTAAAATCATTTGTTATTAGTGTATGATGGTGTATTTGCCTATAAAACAATATCTTTTTAAATTTTGTTGTCTGTGTTATTAAACCCCAGTTAGTTATGCATTATGCAAATAATTTTCAATGACCAGTCCACAACAGCAGAGGGAGCAATATCTTTTTTTCTAGAACGGAGCAGAAATGATACGATGCCAAATCAGAAAACATAATTCTATCCACGATCACAATTTTTTAGGATGATGATCTTGAGGAGGGGGAGGTGAAGGACCCCATGGACCGGAAGATCAGACCCCGACCCATCTGCAGGTTTTTTATGAAAGGTAATTCTTCATCCGTACGATTTGCTGAGTAATCTGCTGAAACAGCCTTTTTACATATCAAAAATATTTATGTAGCCCAAGGCAATAATCTTAACAAATTACCTTGATGATGAAACGCTTTGAAGTTTGATAAGCCTCATGTTTGGTTTGTTGTTCGGCATGTGCCTAAATTTCAACAGTAGAGGGAGCTGTTGAATGCGGTTTCTGTTCTATGAACAAATGTGTCTTCAGAGCACAGATTCCAGTGGATGGTTTTAATGTTGATGCAAAGTAATTATTTACAACTTTTAAACCTTTTAAAATTTTATTTAAATATCACAATGGTTTCTGTCTGGTCTCTTGCAGGTAATTGCACATGGGGCATGATCTGTAGGTTCATCCACCCAGGAGTTAACGATAAAGGCAACTACTCCCTCATCTCCAAGCCAGATCCCTTCTCTCCTAATGGAGCACCTCCTGGAGGAGGAGGTGCTGGACCTCACCCCCTCATGCCTGCTAACCCCTGGGTATGCATCCATCATGATTAATTTTCTACGTTTTTTTCCCTTCCTAAATTAAAAAAGTTTAAATCCCAGTTTAAGCATTTGAATCTTGTCTTTCTTTCAGGGTGCCCCTGCCGTAGAAGAGCTGCCTCCTCCACCACCTCCTTTAGATCCTCCGGTGGAGAGCGCCTGGGAAAGAGGCCTTAGACATGCCAAAGAGGTATGTTTATCACCACCATACCAGTGTTAAAATTGTTTTTGAGTGAAGAATTAAAAAAGTTCCATTTCTAAGTATTGTTTTACTGGCTATGGGTTTTTTGAGGGGAACTCATCCATTCAAATGAGTCTGTTCTGTTGGTTTTTTTTTTTCTGATAACAAAAAAGGGTCAACTTTGTATCTAACACAAAATGTTACATGTATTTTGATACTCATGCTATGCTAAATACAATGCTTTCTTTATTTGCGGGGAGGATTTGTTAGATGGGAAAGTTTACCGGTTAAATTGAGTAACTGAATGCCTTGATTTAACTTGTTCCAACTCAAAAAATGTTCCCTTAGGTGTTGAAGAAAGCCACCATCCGTAAAGAGCAGGAACCAGACTTTGAAGAAAAACGTTTTACCGTAACAATAGGTGAAGATGACCGTGACTTTGACAAAGAGAATGACTTCTTCAGGGAACGTGGCTATCGTATCACCAGAGAAATCAGAGACGCTGGGTACGAAACAATGACTTATCAGGAACTTAATCAGAAAGCGAACTCTTCCATTTGTTAGCTTTGTTTCTGCTGGTTCACAAAGTTCAAATGTGGTTACGGGCAGTTTACATACTTAATAACAAACCGAAGTTTTGTTCTTGGACAAAACAAAATAAATTGTCACGCTGCAGGACCATTTAAAATGGCGAAAAGGGGGTTAAAGGGTAAACACAAATGCATAAAATGTTGACCCAATGCAGCACCCAAAATATAATTCACGTACATTTTGACCTTATTTATTTTTGTTGACTAAAAAAAGATAGACGTGAGCTCTGACCCATACTATGTTTTCTTTTCTCTTTCTGCATTGCAGTGATATTGAGTTCAGAGATCCAGGTTATGTGTAAGTATCATAAATCAATTGCGCAAGTTTATTATTATTCCCAACTGTATATTTATAAGAGCTATTTCTGTGGTAGTGATCCGTACGGCGACCCATACTATGATTATGAGATGGAAGCTTTGTGGCGCGGAGGCCAGTATGAGAATTTCCGAGTGCAGTACACTGAGACCCCGCTGCCGTACTACCCTGTGAGTACATACTGATGTAATGCTTTACTGTTTTGTTTACTATTTTATGGTCTGAAGAGCTTTTAGTATAAAACTAAAGTGCAAAGTTACTGATACACAGTCTTTTAAAAGTTTACAGTGTTCGTGGCGTGCACATGATGTGTAGGCCAAATTGCGTAACAGGAATTACCAAAATGTGTTTATTCTACAAAAGGATTAAGAGGTCCCGAGAGACATGTGCTTGTACTTGTGCTATTGAACAATTGGGACTTGTTTTTTTTGTTTGCATCAGGACCGAGAAAGGGAACGAGATCCACGTGAGCGCCACCGTGAGAGGGAGCGAGAGCGCGAGAGAGACCACCGTGAGCGGGAGCGTAGACAGAGAGAGCGAGAAAGAGAGAGAGAGCGGGAACGGGAGAAGGAGAGCCGGCGCAGGAAAGAGGAATGGGAGAGAGATCGTCTGAAACGGGACGAAAAGGAAGGCAGGCCTAGAGAACGGCCTCCCAGAGAGCCACGGGAGAAGAAGGATGAGAAGGAGAAACCACTCAAACCACGTTCACCCACGGACATGCCACCCAGGTGAGTTTAAAGCTTCCTGTTTAACACTAATCTAGGTGGGATGCACAGAGATCACAGACCGTCTGATATATATATTGCACAGCAAAATCTGGTGACATATGGCAGGTTTTAGGCGGTAAAGACGGTTTTATTTGAAGTATGCTCCAATGAATGGAGCGTCATGTCATCAAGGAGTTCACAATTCAGTTGCTGCTTGATGTATGATGGAAATTCTCACCACAAAATCTACATGCATTTCCACTAATTGTTTTATTATTGTCTGTGCAGTCATTTATAGAGACCGCTTAATGTTAAAGTGGTTTAAATTCCCCTTTTTTGCGTGCTGTTATTGTGATAGGATCAGATCCAAACTGAAAGGTCAAGTATACTTAGCCTTGAAGTAGGGCGATATGGCAAAATGATCGTATCACGATTCTTTGTCATGTGGGTTTTTCTATTTTAAGTTGTTTGAGCATTACAGCTGTAATGTCCCAACTATAAAGACACCTTTTTTTTCAGGGTAGCAAAATATAAAAAAGAACGGTGGATATTTAGGCCAAAATGGGCGAAGTAAAAAATCTTTCTTTATTTTGTCTTTGTTTTTAAAAAATGAGAACAAAGATACACGTTACCAATGCATATAAAATGCAAATAAAACAAACACTGCTTTATTTTCTGGTACAACATCTGTATTTAGCAGGAGCATTTAAGATAAGTATAAAAACTATATATTTACTCCAATTAAAGCAACTGTTAAAGTTTTTCACTCGAGTAGTGGCTGATTTTTCTCTTTTCGTTTTGTGTTTTTTATTGAAGTTAAAGGAACGATTCCGCCAAAAATTCAATTCAATGTGAAGTAACAACTGTTTGGTTATCCACAGTCTTTAAAATATGTAAAGAATTGAGTACAGGTTTGGGACAACGTGTGACTAAGTTAATAATGACAGAAATAACATGTTTGAGACCTGCTGGCATCTAATTGGGCAGGCATCTGTTTTCTCTCAGCTGTTTACTTTGATTTACATAGCCAACCAAATCTAAACATAAACCTTGTGTGTTTTGCAGTCTTATACAGTAGCATAAAAGATAACTTAGTTCAGTAATCTGGCAATTTAAATAATGTAAGTCATTGGGGAAAAATGACATTGCGATATATTGTTTTCCTGCGGTATATATTACGATGTGTATTAATTTACTTATGTTCATTAGCATCATCCTTTTTGTATCCAAAATTAGGGCTGCACGATAATCATCGTACGATATGTATTGTGCATCTTGTCAGTAAAGCCAGTTCTGTAAGCGGTAAATACCATCAGGTGCGTGATCTTACATTGAGCCGCATTCACTAGGCAGAGCCGTTGTGCACTGACGAGCTGCGCAAATTCGGGTTTAATATCAGCGTGGTTTTGACACTCCATGCAAAGCACCTCTTTTTGGTCAACATCCTCCTTTTTGTAGTCGAAATAGTCCCAAATAGATGATTTCGACTTGGTACAAAATCATTTTTTGCGGCATGCATTTGTAGCAGTGAATGTTGGCTGTGAGCTGTGAGCCAACCACTCACTTTGGTGAGCGAACCAATCACTGTGCAGGCACGCGGAACGTGCATGTCCCCCCAGCAATAAGCCATACAACAAACTCGTGTTTAGTGTGTGTGCTACCGTTCTTTTAATACACCATGGGCTTCTACCATTCACATTGTATGTTCCGGCGATGTGACTATCGCTCACGCGGACATCGCAATGTCAATGTCAAAACAGAATATCGTTCCGCCCTAACGAGAGTAACTCTACTGCCGAGTTAATGACTGTATGTTGCATTTCACAGTATATTAATACAGCGCACCAGAACTCCATCTGAAAAAAATATGCACTTTAGAGCATGGAGACAATTTCTATCATCCACGATAAATATATCGTACACCCCTACTTCAAAGTAGAGTTCTTTTGAGTTGTACGCGAATGCAGGCGGTTGATTAGAAAACGTAATCTGCTCTGTTTTTCTCCAGAAGTTACAACCAAAAAAAAAAGAAATTTACATATGGATGTGCATTTTGTATATTTATGTTGCATGTATAATTAAACACACAATCATGTATATATTGAAGAAAAAAATTACATCTATTAAATAAATTTATTCATGTTCTAATTTATGAATATACATGTACATTGTGTGTTTTTTATATATACATAATAAATATACACAGTACACACGTCTAAATTTTGTTAACAAAAATGTTTATTTTGGATGCGATTTAATCTTTTGACAGTATAAAGGGAATTGAAAGTACACCAATGGACCAAATTCACACTTGACTAATTCTTTGTGGAAAACACTGCAGTGTGGCTGTTCTTGTATTAGCACACTTCAATTAGAACTCTTCAAGTTGCAAATGTGTCACTCATTTTGAATCTTACGCCATTTTGGTCTTTCCTGACATTTATCACAATTGTCTTGTCTTGCTGGTATTATTTAATATCCCTTAACGGTAATTTCATTGCTGAATTCACTTGCATAACCAAAGACTCAGATTGCATGTTAGATTATGGTCACTGTGAGGGAAATTTCCAGGAGGATTGTATCACATAGCCACACCAGTGCTGCGCTTTTGACCCTCTACGTCATGTCAGCTCTCATTTTTCCTAGATAAAAAAAAAAAAAAAAAAAAAAAAGATTCGCCTTTCATTAATTACACCGGAATCTCACATAAAAAGGGCGAGTTTCCAGCTCACTTGTGTTGAGTAAATGACTTTGAGTCCTCAGAATTCCAGAAAAGGAAACCATAGATGTGAATATGTCCCATGATACTTGCATGGAGTCACTTACCAGACAGTGTAGGGAGAGATTCACATTCACTTTTGCATCTCAAATTTCTTAACTTTGTCATGTATCCAATTTCGTGTGACCAGTTAGGTCAGCTTGGAACCTGTAAAAAAGCACAGTCATACTTTTTGCCCTTGTGACTGGTCAGTTTCAGTTCCAGTAAGCACTTCTGATGTGGTTAGTAAAGTGCTTCGTGTTTCATTGACAATGCTGCATACTCAATACAGCATTGTTGTTTTGGAACCTGTCTTCTAATGGGTAATAATGCTACCTTAGGACCACTTACATTCCATAAAATGTTATGGTTAATTACACTAAATTGATTCCAAGGTGTTGTTAATGTAGATAAGTTGACCTTAGACTGGAAGTTTGTGTATTGTCGCGTGATTATGTATTGTATCTGGTGTGTGACCCACTTTAAAGCTTACTATTGGCCAAACGTTTAAAATAAAGAAAATCGTATGTTCACATTGGCAAAAATGTTTTTTATTAAAAAAAAAGTTTAGTTTTAATGTCATTAAATACCTGTAGTGGGAAAGCTTTCTTACAACCATCAATGTTGAAAATGGTTATGCTGCTTAAAGGGGTCATATAATGCGATGAAATTTTTTTCTTTCATCTTTGGAGTACAAGCTGTTAGTGCATAGATAAGATTGTTTAAGTCGCAAAGATTAAAGTTTCAAAACCAAAGAGAGGTTCTTTATAAAAGTCATGACTTGTCCACATCCTTCTAAAACGGCTCGTTTAAACATCACAGAGTGGGATTTCAAACACCACCCAAATGTTTACGCAAAGAAAGAAGGCGGAACTATTATTCTCACTCTAGTGTTGCTGCGGGCGCCATGTTCTGGAGACGCTGTGTTTCTCTGTAAAAAAGTGAAACTACTTTGTTTGTGCTTCCAAAAGAGGACATGACTAGAAATCAGTGGTCAACTTGTATTCAACACATTTTGTTTCTCTGATGCAGACATGGTGTTATGTTTATGAGGCGCGATGTTACGTAAAGTGTAAAAATACAGCACTAAGTCATGACAATCAGTAATTATGTCCTCACTGGATGCAACTAATGCCTGATTTGTAATGCGTTTTATTGTTTTGCTGTCATAACACAGCAAGTTATGGTATGGAGTATAACATTTCCATCACATGCTTGCAGTATATCACAATGCACTGGATAGTTGGCCAATCAGAGCACACCTCGCTGTTTTAGAACAATGTGTACAACTCAATGCGTTTCAGGAGGCGGTGCTTAGAGGAGAAACAAAAATGTACAGAAGGTGGAAAATGTTTTTTGCACCTTAAACCGCATAAACAACATTATTTTGGGTATTTGGTGTAATGCAATGTATTTTTAGCAACAACCTATGACCCCTTTAATATATTTGTGTAGTGACTATTATTCACTACAATAAATACATTTAACAATATTTGTTCAATAGTTGTAATTATTAATATAAAAATGGTTTTCAACATTGATTAATAAGAACCATTATTAATAACTGAGCACAAATAATAGGTGATTGTATAACTGAGCACCTAACTAGCATATTACAATGACTTCTGAAGGATTATGTGACTGTGAAGACTGGAGTAATGATGTGAAAATGTAGCTTTGTCATCATTTTATTTTACATTTCAAATATACATAGGCCTATTAATATAGTATATATTTTCTTTAGAATATTACTGCTTTTACTGTGTATTTGATAAATATATCCAGCCTAGGTGAGCATAAGATACTTCTTTCAAAAACATTAAACATCTCTATTTTACCCTTTTTAACCCTTAACCAAACTTTTAGTGTTCATTAAAGGTGCCATAGAATGGAAAACTGAATTTACCTTGGCATGGTTGAATAATAACAGTTCAGTACATGGACA
>JAUMHQ010000081.1:13408648-13444486 GCA_032361165.1 Enteromius paludinosus
CTATCTATCTATCTATCTATCTATCTATCTATCTATCTATCTATCTATCTATCTATCTATCTATCTATCCGTCTGTCCATCCACCAATCCATCCATCCATCTTTTGTCTGTCCATTTGTCTGCTCTCTTCTGTTCGCACCTGTGTTGTTGCTGCTGGGTGGATCTGTAGAGTCATTCTGAAGTTTTGGAGTGCTGGTTGATTGGGCTTCAGTACTGGCATCAGAAGTGGTCATGAGCAGAATGGAACTCACTGAGGCTGCTTGAGTATGGAGAAACCATGAGTTTCATAATCATATTAATAATCTATATAATACATAAAAATATATACCATACTGAAAAATATTAAGTATTGTATCCATGAATGCTATAATGAGCCACATGAGAACCGCACATGCAATTATGTCCTGAAGGTTTAAAAACATAATGTTTTCACCTGTGCCTCACATCTCACCTGTGTTGTTGCTGCTGAAAAAATCTGTAGTTTCAGTCATATGTTCTGGGTTGACTGGTTGCTCGTCAGTCGTTGAACCAAAGGTTGGGATGAGCAGACTGGGGATCATTGAGTCTGTGTGGGGGAAGCATAATCAGTACACACACAAAAGTTACAGTTTTTCTCAGTCGCTTTGATGCATTTCTCACAAGAGTACTTACATTTGCACAACAGTTAATGCATTTCTCAAAACAATTAGTCATGTATGCACATCATAGTAGCAGTTTCTCATTCTTTCCAACAAATTGCAAATGCTTTTGGACATGCATCAATGGCTTTCATACAACTCTCTGCTGTTTTATCACATTATCATTTGCTTATGTCATGTCAGTCAAAATTAACTAAACTTGTGACTGCTGAATATCCATTACATATAAAACTAAAAGTCCTCATTTCATACAAAAATGTTGAACTAGTTGTCAAAATCTGTCAGGTAAATTGTCAGGTAAAGGTAAATCTTTTTTTCCCTGAAAATGTATCTAAATTGAATCGTTTGCACAATGCTTTGAATACAGTAAATTGGAATTGCAAAGAGCATATGCAGTAAAAATGTGTAACATACATATTCATTGTCTTGTACTCAGATACCTCACTACATGGTGAGTGTGATTTCACCAAGTACAAGATGTTCCTGGATCAACATACTTGTATACATTTTGTGTAGGGGTAGGTTTAAGGGTAAGGATTGGGACAAGTTTATATTTTTGGACAGTAGTGTTGATCCAGGATCATGTCCTACTTGGCAAAATCACGGTGACCCACGGCGACCCTCACTATACAGTAATGTCTAACTTTACTGTAGTTTACAAATGGCTGTGCAAATGGTATATAGTGCTGTCTTGAGCATTTTCAGGAAGTGTCACCAAAATCAGACTTTTTGCATTGTAAAAATTTACAGAGTAAACTGTCATCATGAAAACATGACAAAGCCATTTGACTGTCTTGTTCATAAACAATGGTGTCAGGACTCTTCATTTTGACGACACTGATACTTTCATTGACATGAATACTTGCTTTTGAGCAATGAACTATCCATTTTGATCCATGTTATCAACTAGGTTTTGCAGTTTGCACTAATAGTTTTGAGAAATGCATTAACTGTTGTGCAAATTTAAATACTATCTAAATCTATCTATCCATCTATCCATCTATCTATCTATCTATCTATCTATCTATCTATCTATCTATCTATCTATCTATCTATCTATCTATCTATTTATCTATCTATCTATCTATCTATCTATGTATCTATGTATCTAGTAGTAGATCTCACCTGTGTTGTTGCTGGGTGGTTCAGTCAGATGCTCTGGATTGATTGGTTGTTCGTCAGTGGTTGGATCATAGGTGGTCATGAGCAGATTGGGGCTCACTGAGGCTGTGTGAGTGTAGGGAAACCACACTATCAGTCCACACACAACCCGCATCAAGGACCACGCTGATGTCATGATCAAAGGCCCCCAGGGGCCAGAGGACAAGGATCAAAACAGCAGATATGTCCTGTGGGGATCACAATACTGTGCGTTGCAAGCTAAACATCGCTGATTATAATCCATTCATAGTGCCACAAGAAGGAATCTTGCAAATAGCTCCTTTTCCTTGAGGTGTCTGCAAATATCCAAGCTTAGTGCATCCAAGCTTATGCCCATAGCTCCTAAAAATGACAGATTCTTCTCTGTTTCTCCTGCTGTATTAAGCGTAGGCTTCCCTGTGTATGTACACAGCATCTGCTCTGCCTGTCCGCTCACTGCTGCTGTTATCCTACAGCATACAGTGAGGCAGGCTCTTACATAACATGAAGTGCACGTGTGGATGTAATTTTGTGCACTCTTAAATCCCTGATCTCATCTCTCCAGTAACTCGTGCACGCTCTCTCTCTCTCTCGGGACAGTTGAGGGTGAATCAGGGCATGTGGCTGTGTGCATGTGAGGCTCTGTCCCATATCTGCAGAGTGAAGGAAAACAGACAGCATTTTATATATTTATATAGTCAAATCAACATGTTGACTTATAATGCGTCACAATTTCTTGTGCACCCCAACGCATAATGAAGATATGTGTATCAAGGGAGTGTGTTGCAGCAGATGGTGTTTATAAATGGCACGTGGACCTAACGCCGGTATGGTTGAATGAATTCTGTTCACTTAGATGAGCACAGTGGGTTTCAATCTCAATGCAGAGAGCCTGTCAGACTGCGTGGGAAGTGTAAGTAGGATGCTGTTGGGAGGTTTCCTCACTGCATAGCACTGAAACCTTGGTAACAGTGTCAAGACTTATATATATATATATCAGTATTTACTCTAACAAGTCTAGAAATGATGCATTCATTGCTGGCACTTCCTCTCTTGTTTTGTTTGCCCATCTATGGTCTGTCTTCCTGTAGATTGTCTTATGAATGTTTAATAAATCAGGGAGCAGTCATAAGATGGCTGTGTTCCCAGAGACACAAGAAAATAACCACAGCTTTTCTCAGCTGCATAACATTCAGTGAGACTACATTTCAGTATTAAAACACAGATTTGTTGTTCATGCTACTTGCTGTGTTACTCACATGTCAGATGTCCTGATGGCACAGTAGTCAATCAATCACTGGCCATGGATGTCAAAATAATTACTAAGCATCTGCTGTAGTAATCCTCTCAAGCTTTAAGATGCTTCTGTGCATTCAAATCTAATGCACTCGCTCTATGCACAAAATACTTTTCTTTTACTTGAGATTGGTTTTTTTAACCAGTAGCATAATGTAGCTAGTTAGGTCAGTCATTTCCAATGCAATGTGCTGTGACCTGAATGGAAAGCATCTATATGAATATTAGCAGGGCAAAGTAACAATAGTGGTCAAATTAACACATTTAGCATAGATCCTACCATGCATCTATTTATCCACAACTCTTCGTATATGGCATTCTCTATAAGTGGACTGTAAAATATTATATTTGCTTGATATCTGATCTCAAAATGTTTTCTGAGACCTGTGTAAATCAACGTTTTTTGATATTTCTATTTATTGTTTGCTTGTGTAAATGTATCTGAGCAGTGTTAGCAGAAAAAAAAAGTTTCTTCAGATCCGCTTCTGTGCTTCTTTGCAGTGTAAGTTTGGTTGTAGACATATGATCATAATTATGGTGAATTAGCATAAAAAGTCACATGACTGAAACAGAATATGTAAATACTTATATATATGTAAAAATGTACATTTTTACGTAATAAATATACAGAGTACGCACACATTAATTATGTAAACAAAAACTTTTAAAAACAGAAAAAAAGCACAGAAGTGTTTTCGAATATTTATATTATTTTTAAAAAGAAATGTAGATTTGTAAATTTAAAATGCAGATACAAATTTGCATGATATTGGCGTTCTTGCTCGTGTCGAATTTTAGCCACGGACAAAAGACTTCATTTCCCAGCAACCCTTGGGAAAGGAGGAAACTCATTAATCCAACTTTCACTTTAGCCTCACGCGCCCATCACTAACACACAGCAGCAACAGTTCGGAATTAAATGCATCGATTAATTCAGAGTTCAAAGGCCAAACAAGGAGCATTTTGGGAGTCATTGGATCGTAGGTTCTGCGTTGTGAGTTTTAAAATGCAGACAAAATATCGAAGTATATATTCATGCTTTCCATAGGCTTGCATTTGTGAAAAAAACCCAAACAAAACAAGTGAAAAGTTTGCCTATGCTTTCCGTTTCGAAATTGTAGCATAGTAAGCATGAATGTAATTACGAGCAGTAGGCTATTTCTTAAGTGTTTCTTGGTGTTTTGTAGAGGTGAAATAGAATTTCGGTCATATTCGGTTTCAGTGCTGTCCTAGACGCTTCTGTACATGGCCAGTGAATCCTGGTTGGAGTCTTCCCTGCGCCGTTCATCTAAACTTGGGCAGGAGGTGTTGGAAAAAGCAAAAAGACGGTCTGTGAGCTGTTCAAGACCAAGACCACCCGTGCTCGATCACAATGAAAGAAAGTCAGAGGTGTGTATGCTCATTTCGGTTTGATTTGATAACTAACTGAATGATGTCCATGACACAAATGCTTTCATTTACCTTCCCCCGTGTTACAGAGAGACATTTTACATTCAAACCTGGACAATGCTTTTGCAAAAATAGTGGAGTACATGTCAGAAACTACCAGACAATGCAAGGTGAAAATGCTTTATCCATTTACTTGAACCGCTTTGAAATTTGAAACAGACAAAAAAAGTAACGTCTGTTACTTCTTAAACAGACGTTTTATGAGACTGTGCACCTGGTTCAGCCCAGTGAGCGACAACACATCTGTCGCTATCATTCCCAGCAGATGTTAAGGACTGCAGGCCAGAAACAGAATGCAAGCGCTGCCATCAAAGGAGACCTTGTAAGTACTGACCTTGACAAAAATATGTCATACTTTTTTCCTGTTGTAGGGATTTTCACATTTGAAATGGATAACACTGGGTCATCTTAAATCCAGGTTTTATCTTGCTTCACGTTGCTTATAATTTACCCAGGGTTAACAAGGGGACATTCTAAAACACTTAACATGGCTTAAAACACCTATTACCAACGAGGAAAACCCAAATTTCTGTCAAATCTTCCTTGTAATAATCACTAACTATTGTCAAAAGAACGATTCCATATTCTACAGATAAAGTGATTAATTTCATGTTAAGCGTTTTCTACCCCATAGAACTCTATTATAAGGAAACAGCTTAATATACCTTAACAATGGCAGAGGAAACTCAAATTTCGGTCACATTTTACTTATAAAAAACACCAACTACTGTCAAAAGAACGATTCCATATTCGACAGATAAAGTGATTAATTTCACGTTAAGCGTTTTCTCCCCATAGAACTCTATTATAAGGAAACAGCTTAATGTACCTTAACAATGGCAGAGGAAACTCACATTTCTGTCACATTTTACTTATAATAAACACCAACTACTTTCAAAAGAATGAGCCCATATTCGACAAATAAGGTATTTAATTTCACGTTAAGCGTTTACTCCCCATAGAACTCTATTATAAGGAAACAGCTTAACGTGGCTTAATGTACCTTACCAATGGCAGAGGAAACTCAAATTTCTGTCACATTTTACTTATAATAAACACCAACTACTGTCAAAAGAACGATTCCATATTCTACAGATAAAGTGCTTAATTTCACGTTAAGCGTTTTCTCCCCCATAGAACTCTATTATAAGGAAACAGCTTAAAGTGGCTTAATATACCTTAACAATGGCTGAGGAAACTCAAATTTCTGTCACATTTTACTTATAAAAAACACCAACTACTGTCAAAAGAACGATTCCATATTCGACAGATAAAGTGATTAATTTCACGTTAAGCGTTTTCTCCCCATAGAACTCTATTATAAGGAAACAGCTTAATGTACCTTAACAATGGCAGAGGAAACTCACATTTCTGTCACATTTTACTTATAATAAACACCAACTACTTTCAAAAGAATGAGCCCATATTCGACAAATAAGGTATTTAATTTCACGTTAAGCGTTTACTCCCCATAGAACTCTATTATAAGGAAACAGCTTAACGTGGCTTAATGTACCTTACCAATGGCAGAGGAAACTCAAATTTCTGTCACATTTTACTTATAATAAACACCAACTACTGTCAAAAGAACGATTCCATATTCTACAGATAAAGGGATTAATTTCACGTTAAGCGTCTTCTCCCCATAGAACTCTATTATATGGAAACAGCTTAATGTACCGTAACAATGGCAGAGGAAACTCACATTTCTGTCACATTTTACATATAATAAACACCAACTACTTTCAAAAGAACGAGCCCATATTCGACGGATAAAGTGATTAATTTCACGTTAAGCATTTTAGAATGTCCCTTAACAATTAAAGGGATAGCTCACTCAAAAATGAAGATTCTGTCATTATTTATTCACCCTCATGTCATTAAAAACCTGTAAGACCTTCAAAACACAAATTAAGATTTTTTTAATGCATTCCAAGAGTTTTCTCACCCTCCCATAGATAGCAAGGATCCTTACATGATCAAGGTTTGGAAATGGAGGTTAAAATAATCCATGTAACAACAGAGGTTCAACTGTATTTTTTTTTTACAAAGAATACTTTTATGTGCGCAATGAAAACAAAAAAAAACTTTAATCAACAATTAGTCTCCTCCGTGTCACCCAGTAGCCTACATATAACGTATGGAACTACATGACGGTGAATAATTAATGATAGGATTAAAATTTTTGGTGTACTATCCCTTTAATCCTTGGTATTTGTATGCCGACACTGTAAATTTCTTAACCATGTGTTAATGTCCGTATTTGCATATTTGCAGTATCAGTGTCATTGATTGTATGAATGCTGCATGCAACCTGTTTAGATGAAGCCTTCTTAAATAGTTGATTTTGAGTAGATTACTCACGCCATAGGTAATGCATTTATTCTGCAAATCAACTAAAGTGGTCATTTAACGTGGTTCATCTACATATTTCTGAAGGGTTCATCAGAACAAGAGGATTTTTCTATTGAAGTGTCTCCAGGCACCTATTCCATCACAGCAGCAACACAGGACACAAAGCCACAGACGAAAACTGTCTGCATCAACGCTGGAGAAAGCATGAGCCTTAAATTCAACCTCTGAACTGGGTGAAATTCTGTGCCTTGCTCTAAAACTGCTACTAAAACTGAATGTACTGACTTTGACTTTGCTTGATATCTTGCTTTTTTAGTATTCATAAGTGTTATTGTTTAATACTCAGGAATATTTATTCATTTTTAATAGCAATTATGAATGTATATTGAGCCACAGAAGCCATAATGAGATTACAGAATATACATTTTATTTTACTTTGTTTATTCTTTAAAGTTTTAATAAAGCTGCATGATTTTACATAATATAGTCTTTTGTGTTTAATTAGCACACCAACCATAGGATGTTTGATTTAAAAACAATTATTATCTCTGAAGAAGTAAAGATCAGCGAAAGCTCACTGACGATACTCGTAACACGCTTTACTTTGGCAGTTTAGTTGGCTTTGAGCTGATTAAGTGGTGATGGGGATAACTTTTGTTCAGCTGATCCAAATATTTCCCTCATATTAACTCCTCGTTTGGGTGAATTTGGAACCAGCTTAAATAGAGAGCTGTGATTGGTCATCATAGAGTTATCTGCAAAGCTCCCAGAATTCCCAGTGCCTGTAGGAAAAGAATGGCTGACATTGGCAGACCTGACTGCTCTCCCTGAAATAGCAAGAACACTCAGTGAGTCAGTGCAAATGAAATCTATTTCGTAATCTGTTTTGTATTGTTCTTTACCTGCACACTTCTGTACACGTTTGTGGTCAGTATGATTATAATTATTATGTATGATAATGATTTTTAATAATTGTGCAAAATACAGTAAAAACGGTAATATGGTGAAATCATTGAAATATGCTGTTTTGGTTCTCAAAAAAAAATCGTATTAATGTCGAAAACAGCTACATTGCTTAATATTTGGCAAAAAAGTTTTTAATGCTTTTTTTTCAGAATATAAAGTTAAAAAAGAGCAGCGCTCATTACAAATAGAAATCTTTTGTAACACTATAAATGTATTTGCTGTAACTTTTAATAAATGGAATGCATCCTCTCTGAACAAAAATATAAATTACATTACATTAAGAACATACTGACCCCAAACCTACTGTATTCTATATGCAAAATATGGTGGCTATATCGTAAATATTTCGTCATTACCTGGCTGCTTGTGCTGTGGTTCTGCAGAACCCCTTTTCCAGTATCTCCAGGCTGGTTTGGTCTCAGCATGCGTGTATGGCTTTCTCAAGCAAGAAATCTCTGTGTTTATCGATCGGCTCACCAGTTCTGACCTTAAAGGCCCGTGTTTTCCTGCTGCACTATCCTCCTCATTCTCATCTGAGTCAGAGGCTGATGATGAGGAAGATGAAGGCACTTGCGTCTGTTGAGAGCTCTGTAGTTCTTTCAGTTGCAGATCAACTTTCCTCTCCAGCTCATCTCTCCTTTGTTTATTCAGTAGTGGAGATGACATAAACACTGGCCAGCATCTCCTCATTAAACAGTGGCATGATGGAATGGAGGGCAGACTGGGGTGGTTGCACTGGTGACATGGAAACTGAAAACAATTTATGGTGCTGCAGTGAGAAACCCTGGAGCAACATGGCCGGGATGAATAATACTGGAGGTCTTTGATAATTTGCTCATAATGAGAGGCTGGAATCCATACTGCGAGCTGTTCGGGGACATGAATTGTCATCCCGTTCCAGAAGAGAACCTGGAGTCCCAAAAGACCTTCATAACCTGTAATAAGACAACTGATCTGAGCCACTTCCCTAGGTTTATAGAGTTATGCATATCACTAAAATAAAACTCATAAGCATTGGTTTAAAATGCGTATATGTATCTTACTTTTAAGTGGATCTCTTAGCTCCATACCGGAAAGGACCCTTCCAGGCCCATATCGTCTCATGTCTGGCTCCCACGGTGCTAGAACAGTGTCTCCTGGTGCGATACTTTGCCTGTGTGCACTGGCTAGACTAACCATATCAGGCTGGCAGGTTTGCTGAACTGTGTTTAATATTTCCATAAATGCATTTTCCCTTGGTCCAAACTTATCAAACTCCACCGTATAAAGATTTCCTCTGCCCTAGAGACAAAAAAGAAATACATTTTTGTGATTATACATCTGGATTTGAACACAAAATTCTACATTTGAGTTTGAATTGAAATGCTGTAAAGATATGCTATACACATATATATGTATATATATATATATTATTAAGAAAGAAAGAATTAAATAGATCAAATGTGACTAAATACATTTATAATGTTATACTGTTCATAATATTACATGTATCACAGACTAGAGGAATGAGGAAAAAGTCAGCTTTGCCATAACAGGGCTAAAGTACATGTATTATATTTTAAAAAAATTTTATTTCAAATATTTTTTTACTTTTGTTTCATGCCGTGACTGGTAGTGTTTATGATGATGTTCTGGACATTTTCAGTACCTGATGTATGATTGTTCCCAGGTAGTAGAACCCATCTATCTCTCTCCTGGCTAACACACGGCAACCAGGAAAAAGCTCAGCACCTCGCATTACCCTTGCAGATACACATGATACTGTACTAAATGGATTCATAGGAGAACACCTGCAAAAATTGTTCATTAATAATTACATTGTGAGATATATATGCTGTAATCATTTATAGTGTCGAATTACATAAAACTTACCAGCATGGTACAAAACTGACAGAGTTTGAGCAGTTGTAGTATTGAACCTGATTGAAGTCCTCTGATTGTGATGGCTGTTGAATTATGTTATCCGTTGAATGCAGCAAACTAAGCTGTTTGATCATTAAATAAAAATAAAAAAAAAGAAACGACAAATTAATAAAAATCTAAATGAACAGTATAAGTGGTGGACGACGCCATACAAACATTGTTTCAACATCTTACCTGGTCCACATTGCCAGCTGAGTTGAGCGTCATGGCATAACAGCTTCCTCTAGTGATGGAAGTGATGCACTGCAAGAAGTCTGATATGTCAGTGTTCATGGGAGTCTTGTCTGATATGTAAAATGTATTCACAGGGCGCATCACCAGGGTTGATGATGAAGCCAGACATTGTGGTGGGTTGTCTGGGAGACCGCTGGTCACCAAATGGACAGATTGACAGCCAGGGTCAGAGAAAGCTAAGACCAGTGCTGAGTGGAGGTCTCTGCCAGAACTTGTCTGTAATGTGTGGATCCAGCTCAAGGCTTCATAGACTACATCAGGAGTGCAGGGCATCATGCGAGAAGACCATGGTGTTGACTAGTAAAATACAAACATCACTTTTATTAAACAGCGTAGCTCTGCAGTGGATCAGATGCCAATGCATTCAGGGTTTCCACATGGAATAACCAATTGATGTTTGGAAAATACTAATCTTTTAAAGAATTCCTATTGAATTTGATCTGGCTTGAATGATAAAAAATGATTTCTATTACATTGCATTTAAAACTATTTTTTAGATAGCATCATCAATAATACAGCATGGACAAATACCGTTTTCCCCCCAGAGTGGTAAATTTACCTTGTATGAAAAGCTGATTATGTTGAAGAGCGAGTCCCTAAGTGAAGCTTTAGTAATCAAGGTTTGGATAATAAGATTCTTCACTGGTCCCAGAAAGCCATTCATTCCCACAGAGGAGTCCAAAACAAAGGTGACATTTCTGCCTTTACCCATGAACAAGGGAAGGACACTTTGGCTGTGAGACACCTGAGGACCTGACGACATTGTCAAGTCTGGCAGAATAATCTGCAACACAGTCGGAACTTGACTTATAGACCAATCTGACTAGATTCTGATAACTTTTTTTTGTTCTCTCATCTTTTTGGATAGTAAGCATATTGTAAGAATAAGAAAATACTCAAAAAAGTGTTCATACCTTTCTTGATTCCTAGAACACACTTGAAAACTGTTGCAATTTTGGTTCTGCACCTAGTAATGATCCACTGAACAATGATTCCTGTCTCTACTGTGTACTGAGGTTGCCATAGTGAGCCACTGACCAGCCTTAAACTAAAAGAATGTCATTGCATCCATCTAGTGGTGACGGAGAGCATCTGATGTGCACTTGGGAACAAAAAAGAGATCCTTTACACAAAAGGGTAGTTCACACAAGAATTATTTAGAAGAATGTGGGTAACCTGACAGTTCCTGGTCCACATTTTGTTTTCAGACTATAAAAGTCATTGTGGACTGCCTGTTTGGTTACTCATTCTTCAAAATATCTTTTGTGTTTGTGGTTCAGCAGAAGACATTTAATGAGTATGGACAGCCATTTAATTTTTGAGTGAATATCACATTATATAATTACAAATCTGTATGCATTTTTTTTTTCTCTGTTAAATATAGAAGGATTTTTTTATAACGCAAACTTTTAGTAACCATTGACTCTTTTTTGGAAACATTTCTCAAAATATCTTTATGCATAATTTTTTTTACATTTTTAATGTATACATACATGAACATTTACTTAATACACTACAAACACAGCTACATGTACACACAATGTAAAATATTGCAGAGTAAGTAGTTATTGGTTTGAATGTTTATGATTTTATTTATATGTTTGTATGAACCACTCTACCGGGACTCATTTTATTAAGGATGTTGAAATGACTTTTACCTTATAAATCAGCAGTTAGACAGTAGGATAGGAAAAAGAAAAGGCAAAACTTTAATTACATTAAAGTGATTTGATGAGAAGTGCCATTGAATGTCACCCTACACCAGAAATTGGCACCTGAACCTAAATGCTAAGACGTCCGTCCCGTGACAGACTCTCAGTCCAAAAATAGACTCATGCTGTCATCTCCTCTTCCACAGAAGCTGAAACGGCAAGAAGACACTGAGGTGAGAAAAGCTGATTGAAAATACATGATGCTTCGGAAAAAGGACCCAACTTTGACAGATTAAAGAGTATTGCAAAAGTAGAAAAGCAGCCCTCAGAGATCACAGAAAAAAACTGCAAATATACATTTGCAAGTCTCCTGCAGAAATGGACTTGAAACACATCCACTGGAATGCACATTTTTATACAAACTTTAATACCGAACTGTTGTCTTTCACCCTATATGTCTGCAGATTATTTGTGCAGAGCAATACATACTGTTCCTGCAAAGCATCCCTTGTTTTATTGTTTCAAATTTTATCAGAAATGGTCTAGTCAAGCAACTTTTACTTTAAAATGTTGAGAAAATATACATTAAAAAAATACATAAAATATTCAATACAAATATTTTAATACTTTATACATGTTTTAAAATTTATTTGCCTTTATTTTTTGCATAAATATATAATATTAAAATGATATTTAAAAAAAAAACAGCTAGGAATAAGAATTTATTTAATTCTGGTATTATGTCTACATCACTTTAAACAGGGTATTCCATATTCTCCTTCAGACAAACAAACAAGTCTATTCCAACAGCAAAAGTTCAATTCTTTCTACTGCACTGCATTGCCCATGCATCCTCACTCCAGCCATGACATAATGCAATTCAAAATGGCTACCAAGCCTTCCGTGACACACTGTAAAAATGTGCTGTTATAAAAACAATAAAACCACCGGTCGCGTTATGGCGTTCAAAGAAATGTAAAGAAAACCCGCCGCATCTATCCGCCGAATGAATATGTGACGGGGAAATACTGCTGTGCTAGATTTGCTTATTCACGCTTGAACAATACACCCAACAGAGCCGAATGGCGTCCCCAAGGTGCCCCTGAACGTGAATTTCTGACAGCACGAATTCGAATGGACTGCCGTTCAGCCAATGGGAGCGCGACGGTAGCCTGCTTCAGCCAATCTCATAAGCGTGTTATGAATCAGCGGAGGAAAACTTCCGTTATTCAGGTTTTGGGGTTGTGTTTTCTGCATAGCGTTTCCTGCCCTGGTGCATGGTGGTCGAACGAAGGGATTGTTGGAAAATTTTCGGAGGTTAGTATATAAATGTGTTTTTACCCAGTGTGCCTTATTTCCTCAGACGCCGCTTAGCCGGAGAGCGCGGCGATGGAAGTGCGGAGGAAGTCGTTGTGGGATTAAGAACGAAATAAAATAGTGAAAATGCATCGGAAGCGGTGTTTTATTTATTAAAGGCAGTTGGACGCAGCGTTGTAATCGGTTGCAACATTGTAACGTTCCGATTGTGATTGTCAAGTTACCGCAGAAACGAATTCAGAGTGGGCTAACGATCGTCCCTTTGTGTTTAAACGAATAATAAAGTACGTTATTGCTTTGCGTTAGTTTTGGGGATGACATAGTTATATGAACCTCAACGGCGATTATAGTATGTCATCATTAGAAAACGGCGAAAGTAAAACGCGAGCATTTTGTAGCATATTTGCTAACAAGTGAGAGTTAGCATGACAGATGTTCTGTCGAAGAATAAAACGAAGGGCTTATAAGCAACTTTATTAGCCTTTGCATTCCCGTCCAAACGGTTATGTATTCGTAGCGTTGTTTTTTACAAAGTTGGTTCGTTGCTGTTTGGCTAAAATGTAGTGATAAGTGATAAAATGCCGGTGTTAGCATAGTATTTTGATTCGGCACACGTGCCGAATAATAATAATAAACTAATTCTTCATTTGAAAACAACTCTCTTTGCAGAATATACTATATATTTTGCAGCTATACCATATATTGTATGGCAATATATTTTAACGTTTCAGCTTTGTTTTTAGTTTCACAAAATAACAATGATCTAATTTTGTATTGCTAGTATTAACAAAAACAAAACATTTTAATAATGACAAGTAATATTACTTGTATAAAATTACACATGAACCCTTTGGGGATCTGTGGTTATGAACATTTGAATTAATAGGGATTCTAGTTGTTGCTGGTGGTATCTATTCTAATTTTACGAATATGAGCTGAATGGATGCTAGAATATGGAACAAGTAGCTAGAAAGTATTTTGGTGTAAGTAAATAGTTGTTTTTAAACTATAACATTGACTCATCAGTATATGTTAAGTAAAGACAATTATAATGAGATGTGAAATTGTACAAGTAAAGCTGTAAGAGATACTAGTATATAATTCCCAAACATTTTGACATTTTGGTAGTTCATATCTGACTCACAGATCCACGATCACAACACAGTTACAATACAATCAAATTAATATATAAAGTATTATTTTTTAAAATGTAAAAGTACTAAAAATGACAAAATATTATATATAATTTAATTTTAAGAAATGGATATTAAAAACTATATGGGGTGCAACATGGCCAAGTACAGTCCTAAACTCTATAATACTGCAGTAGTAATGTTACTAACATAAATAATCAGGGCATTCAGGAGGAGTACACAAGCACAAAACTATTAATAACTATACAAAATAATATCTCCCAATTTGTATTTGCATTATGTGAAATTAATATTGAATTGAATATTAGATAAATTTAGGGACATACAAGTAGTTAATGGACTAAACAAACCCCAATTAATCAAGCCCCTTGATTGTCTCTGGGTTTTAAGATTAAAGGGGTCATACAAAGCCACTTTTCCACAAGCTAATATGATTCTTTAGCGTCTTAATGGAAAGTTTGTAATATAGTAATACATTTCTCAAAGACAGTGTATAAAATGCTAATTTTACCCTGTCAAAAACAGCTATTTTGAAATCACTCTGTTCTGTGTACTTCCCCTTTAAATCTTCACGAGCTCCGCTGACTCCGCCCCTCTTTTCTGAGGCGCTCTCGGATCTTTGTTTAGCCGTATGCATAGTGAAACTTGCTAATTAGCACATTATTAGGAAATGCGATTTACAAAGATTCCTTAAAAGACATTATACTCACTTCTTCTGTAGGTGAGGCTGGATCATGAATGATTCGAGCGAACATAAATGCATTTCGGTCGATCAAGGGCGCGTTTCCCTTCAGAACCAAACGTAACGTTAATCTTCCGCGTCTTTAGTCACTCAGATGTCAGGGGTAAATCACTACTGCTATGTTCATTAATACATTCAACAACAAAACACCTCAATCGCTTAGGAGTCTTGCTTGTCTCTGCATCTCGGTCTGATGACTGTGTGACACGCTGCTGTCAATCAACTATTGTGGGAGTGGCCTCTGTCGGTATGACGCCACACCAACATGTATTTGAGAATGGCTTGATTTCAGAAGGGGCCACTCATTTTTATTAGATTAAAAGAAAACTACTTGTGGATCTTTATCATTGAAGGGTGGTTGTGTACACACACTCCCAGCATGCATTTTAGTCCAAACAGCTTGTAAAAGTGCATGTGGCACCTCATGACCCCTTTAAGCATTTAATGGTTGTTGGTTGGTTGGTTTGTACAGGCAGATCATGCTCTTAGCCCAGGTGAATCGGGACACCCAGGGCATGGAGTTTCAAAGTGTGGACGGGGACCCGCAGCAGGTCACCCTTTGCCTAACAGAGGCAGTAACAGTTGCAGGTGAGATGGATTGGGAATAAATTCTCTGCAACAGTATTGTATTTTGTGCATAGTGCAATGCAGACTCATAATGGCCAATTGTAACTACACAGATGACAACATAGAAGGTATAGACACGGTGAGCTTGCAGGCCGTGACTCTGGTGGATGGCTCCACAGCATACATCCAACATAGCCCTAAAGGTACTGTAAATACACACTTAGCATTTTTTTTGCCATTTCTGACTGACTATTTCCATATGGAATATGTGTAAAAAAAAAAAAAACTAAACATAAAATAAAAGTACTACAACATTTTGTTTACACTTTTTAGTTGTCCTGTATTCCGTAAGCATACAACAAATATTGTGTAGTTATAAAACCTGCACAAATGTTCTTGCTTGGTCGCTATTCAAATCTTACAGCATACAATAGTTTCTCTCACAGAAAACAAACTAATGGAAGGACAAGTGATTCAGCTGGAGGATGGATCTGCTGCTTATGTCCAGCACCTACCAATGTCAAAATCAGGTATTTTATATGGATTTCATTCTGATAGATTGACCTTTATAATCTGATGACAGTCTAATCGCACTAGATAAGACACGGATGACTTCTGTGTTAAAAAGACCACGAAACATTTGCCCTTATGCGTTAAACTAATTTCTTAGGTGGAGAAGGATTGAGATTAGAAGATGGGCAAGCTGTGCAACTGGAGGATGGAACAACCGCTTACATTCATGCACCCAAAGGTCTGTCTCTCAAACTATATATTATGATGTTTTCTGTGTCATAAAGATATGAATGTTGGATTCATGATGATGCAATTAAACGAGTAAGTCTCAATGTATTTAATATTTTAGAAACATATGATCAGGGCGGCTTACAGGCTGTTCAGTTGGAGGATGGCACCACTGCATATATTCAACATATGCCTCCATCCAACACCATCTTGGCCATCCAGGCAGATGGTACTGTAGCAGACTTGCAGACAGAGGGCACAATTGATGCTGAGACTATCAGTGTGTTGGAGCAATTCTCTACAAAGGTTAAGATCATGTCACTTATTCTGTTTTCTTGTTATTTATTGTGTTTGTTTATATGGTTTAGTTCTCCTGTTATGATGGACATTAATGTGCAAAGGAATGCTAAAACAATTTGTATATACTTTGTGTACTGTATATGATGTTCCTTATGTTAATTTGTATCATATTACAGTTCATGTTTGTTTAGAGGAAGTCTTATCTGTGTTTGCAGATGGAGGCCACAGAATGTAGTACTGGGTTACTTGGTCGAGGGGACTCTGATGGTGTGCATATGCAGGTACTGTCTCTGCTGATACTATTTTGTGCATTTATTAAATAAATAATTTGTATTATTATTAATGCTTTGAAGATTAACGAAGCAGTGATGATTTTGGGCGCTTAGATTGTGCTGCAGGGTCAAGACCGGTCACCGAGAATCCAGCATGTTGGGGAAAAGGCTTTCAGATGTGAACACGAAGGATGTGGAAAGCTCTACACTACTGCTCACCACCTGAAGGTGAAGAGATACAGTACATATATTTCACAAAAGTTTTGTGTTTGAAAATGCACATTGTCTCAGTAGTAATTTATCCACTTCTGAAATCATGTGGCTTTCTGAAAATGTTTAGGTGCATGAAAGATCACATACTGGGGATAAGCCATACATTTGTGAACATATGGGTTGTGGCAAAAAGTTTGCAACAGGTAAAGATTTTCCCCTAAACAGTTTTTTTGCTTCCACTTTGTATGTGCATGCATTATTTTGTTTTCTGCTTCTATCTACAAGGGTATGGTCTCAAGAGTCACGTCCGAACACACACTGGAGAGAAACCGTATCGCTGTCAGGAGCTCAACTGTCTCAAGTCTTTCAAAACCTCTGGAGACTTACAAAAACACACAAGAACACATACAGGTGTTTATTATATTTAACTTCTGTATTATATTGTCTTAAAAATATTTGTCAAATTTTAATCTGTTTTTAAATGTGTTGTTTATGTTGCATAATTATTCATTTTGTAGGAGAAAAACCATTTAAATGTCCATTTGAAGGCTGTGGGAGATCTTTCACCACATCCAACATTCGTAAAGTCCACATCCGTACTCACACAGGCGAGAGGCCGTACTACTGTTCCGAACCCAACTGTGGAAGGGCCTTTGCAAGCGCAACCAACTACAAAAACCACATGAGGATTCACACGGGTATCTGTCCTATCTGCTTCCAACATCTGATAAAGCATTTGTGATTTCTTCACAAAAATAAGGTATAATTTCAAACCATAAACTCAAAAGTATGTTTTTCTCATCATATTCAGGTGAGAAGCCATACGTCTGCACTGTTCCTGGCTGTGACAAGCGTTTCACTGAGTACTCCAGCCTGTACAAGCATCATGTAGTTCATACGCCCTGCAAACCCTACAACTGTAATCACTGCGGAAAGACGTATAAGCAGATTTCGACCTTAGCCATGCATAAACGCACAGCGCACAATGACACCGAGCCCATAGAAGAAGAACAAGAAGGTTATTTTGAGCCCCCAGCAGGTCAGTTCACTTAAATCTCCAGCTACAATCTATTATAATCTAATATGAACTAAAATGTGAATTTTGAATTTGCATCTTTTTCAGAGGCTATTGATGACCCTGGGTTAATGTACACTCCAACAGTGGTGGATGATGACTCTGGGTCTGAGCAGGTGTCGGGATCAGAAATCATGGGCCAACAGCATGTGGCTCTCATATCTCAGGATGGCACACAACAAGTCAGTTTTGACCTAAAAAAAAAGTTTTGCATCGATCACATATAACATCATTAAGACCTAATTTATTCCATACTTCAGTACTAATCTATGGCAATGTGGTGGATATAGTTATTTACCAGGTAAATGCTGCTTGTTTTTCCCCCTCTCAGGTGCTTTCTCAAGCAGATATGCAGGCTATGGGAGGCACGATTACCATGGTAACGCAAGAAGGAACCACCATAACCATCCCAGCACATGAAGCGATGCTTTCTTCAGGAGGAGCACATTCTGTTACTATGGTGTCTGCAGATGGCATGGAAGGACAGGTAAGTGTTGTTACTTTAAGGAATAGCGTGATTTACTCATCCTAACTTAAATCAAATTTGTACGAATCTGTGGAACACTCACAAAAAAGATATTTTGAAGAATGCTGGCAATCAATTACCATTTTAGAATTCCTTTGCATTCATGTCAGTGGGACCCCACTGGCATTCTTCGAAATATAATCTTTCTTTTTCCACAGTAAAAAAAAATCTGCATACAGATTTGCAATAACAAGAGAATGAGTAAAACATAAAAGATTTTCCTTTTTGGGTGGACTGTCCCTTTAAAACGCTTGCATTCTGCAGATGGATTCTTGTACTTTACTAAATACACACAAGTTGAGCTTATTGTTTAAACTTTTTATTTACATTTTAGGTGGCTATTGTGACGCCAGATTTGTCTGCATACCAGACAGAAGAGGGGGAGCTTGTACAAGATCAGGAACAGCATGTGGTTTCCACAAGCTCACACCCAGTCACACTGCTGGCTACTTCTAACGGCACACACATAGCTGTGCAGGTATAGAATATATGCACCACACACGTTATGGAATCTTCCTGTCACCGTCACATTAACATGCTCAGATGGGAGGGGTCGCAAAAGCTTGAATCATGTGTTTACTTTGCCAGAGAGTACATAATAAAATCTTTTAAGCCCCTTTTTAAGGTGGGAACAAGTAATTATTCTCAAAAGACTAGACTGTTTGTTGGGGGCGTTGTGTCCTTCTTTCCATTAGGTGTGTGTTTTAGGATGTGTGTTATAGATGTAGGACTCAACTGAATTTGCATTGTGGTTCTGTGGGTCTAATGTTTGGAAACCTTTGAAATTTAATGGGCTGTGCAATTTAGCATGAAATAAATTATATTAAACTAAGCCACATGAAATGTATTTGATACAAGGATTGCTGGCAATTATTGTAATAAAATACTATATTGACTTTAAGTGCATAAATGTGATTTACAGTTTGTAGATCATTGATATAAAATGACTGCAAAATGGGTCTAACTGTAAACTTAATATTGAAGTATACAAAATCAGTCACCAGTTTTATGCTCTTAATATCTAAAATTGTGGCTTCTAAATAAAACTATTTAATTAAGCATTGATTTCAGCTCTTAGTGTAACTGAGATCAGTAGCAGATAATGATCTAATAATTATGATTAGTGATTGTATCACTTGTCTTTTTTGCACTAATGGACAACTAATTGAGCAAACTGGTCTAGTCCAATCAACCTTGTATTGATCTTTACACCAATGTGCCATTCAGTTCTGATTAATGAGCCCTTAATGCCAACAAAGGGCAAGTGTGTTGTATTCTAGAGGAGGAGGGTGACCCTGTTTTTGGTGGGTAGTGCCATTGAGCAAGATTGACAATTTTGGAATAATTTGTTGCATTACATCTGTAAATAAAATGCATTAGATAAGTAAATTTTTTTGTTTTCCATTTTCCCCTCCTAGCTCAGTGATCAGCCCTCTCTAGAAGAAGCCATCAGAATAGCATCAAGAATACAGCAAGGAGAAACCCCAGGCATGGACGATTAACTCACATTGTAAAACTTATCACTGTGAACTAAACGTCTCACGGGTGGGTGAATGTGTGTGTGTGTGTGTGTGTGTATGTATGTAAGTCTGGGTATTGAAAATCTGTCAAGCATCATAGTTTTTCATAATGCTGACATCATGATTTCTACATACCAAGAAGATATTTTTGTGTGGATATGTACATAACTGTTTTAAAAGTAGAGTTTTTCTGTATATATTTGATTATGCTATTTTTTGCAAGCTGTTAAGAAAAGGTCTACAATTATGATTAAAAAATATATATAATTTCATTGTGTTGTATTCTTTAACTTAATGTCACCCAATGTCGGTTTACAGATTTCAGCGTTTCAGTTTCGAGCACAACAATCATAAACTGGTAGCATTCATTTAATATTTACCATATAAATTCTAGGGACTTTCCAGACATGATGGTGTTTATGTACAATACATTAAGATATTGGAAAACCCCATTGATATGTTGATTTCAGAAAAAAAAAATTGAAACTAAGACTGCTTAAGTGATTTCCAGTCACTGAATCTCTGCTATCAAAACAAATCCATGTGGCTAATTTACACCACCATGAAAACACTTACCTGGTATTATATTTGATTAGATTAATCATGTAATTATTGTAATGTGTTCCAGTGTCACCAAGAACGGATTACAAACTGTAGAATGTGAAAAGCTATCTTCACTAAAGCATTTCACTGATTAAGTGCAAGATCATACGAGACCGTTACGTCGTAGAATAGATGAAAGAAAATCATTCGCGCCAAATTGAGGTCACGGTCCTGAACACTTAGGGGGAGTGGCTTGCTGACGTAGCACCCATGGAACCTCCTATCTTTTAAACTTCGGTAATCGGCGCTCATTGGTACATACCACATCACATGACCAACGGTCGCGGGAAGACTTTGACCACGCTTGTTGGTGGGAGGAGTAGCTCGCCATTCAAACTAGTTTTGTAAACATTATTGTCTAAAACGACACGATTTTGGATGCTTTGACATGTTTTGAGAGTTTTACCTTAGTTCGGCGACTTATAAATCGCGCAATTACTACCAGGAATTTAATTTCTTTCTAGTTCTCCAGATATCAGTTGGAAGTTTGAGGAGCAGCCATCTTTTTCACCCGAAACGTCGCCTTGGACGCTGGTTAATACGATTACAACGCCGTTATCAGTTTTTATGCGACTAAACTGAACTTGTTTGGACTTGTCACGGAGGTATCGGTCAGCGAGAGAAGATATTTTCATCGGACCATCTATAGTAGACAAGTTGGGAGTCAAATCGCCGTTTTTCTGGATTGTTCATCGGCGCTCGGGTTGTTGAATTTCACGGCCAGTATTACGTTAGATATGTTTATCTAAACTAACGAAACATAATCGCTGCCTGATTTGCCAGCCACTTGGGCTGGTTTTTTTTAGTTTCAAACGACTTGTTTCGTGTTTATCAAGTTATCCTTTTACAAAAAACTGAACTTTTGCCTGGAAAGATGAGTTTCGTTACACGGAGGCACGGCAAGTCTCCAAATCTTAAACCCATTCGCCAGAAGTTGCAGTTTTCGGCCAGTGACGGTGAAGACGACAGCATTGAAGACGCGAACAACAGCACCGGAGCCGAATCGGGCTTCACGGAGCTAGACTCGCCGGTGTCCGTACGGCGCAGGGGCGATAAGAGGCCAGCGGACCTGGGCAGCAGCAGTCCGCTCAGCCGAACCAGAGACGAAGACGAGTCCTGGGACGAGGAGGGTTTCGGCTCGCCGTCTCGGGCAAAACCAGCCTTTTACATGAAAAGCTCTCCGTCGCCAAGGAAAAGTCCACAGGCTTACGACAGTTCACCTGAGAGGAGTTACATTCATGATGACATGGAAGGATCCAGCTCTCCTGTCCCAGACTGTCCTGATACACCACCCCATAAAACCTTCAGAAAACTCCGTCTGTTTGATACTCCTCATACCCCAAAGGTTTGTAACTAGCCACTGATTTTTCTTTCGTAGTCCCAGAATTAGTATTTTCGGATAGCTGAGAAATGTGTAATTTAACTTCATTTCTACTTTACTTAAACACAGAATAGAAAACTTTTTTCTTCTCGAAAATAAACTCTAGTTATTGTTTTTAAAAAAATCAGCTCTTTGTCAAGTGGATGAATTCACCTAGTGTGACCCAGATATTGGACTAACTGTACAAAGTTGTGTAACAGCAGTGAATCAGTCTATTGATACTCGCACACCATTACATCATCTGTACTGTTCTGGCTTTCCCCGTATTTGTGTCTCGACATGAGTCAGTTCCTTCTGTTTTGATATTGGCTTTAAGAGTGCGTTTTACATGCTCGAGTATTAATTATGCATATTATTGCATCTACAGAGTTTATTGTCAAGGGCCAGGGCGATGGCATCGACGAACCGGAGAGTCGCCCTGTTTAAGAATGTTGATTCCACAAGCAAAGCCTGTCTGGACGGAAGACGAAACCAGACACCTCTAGTAAACATCAACCCCTTCACCCCGGACTCCATTCTGGTGCAATCATCGACACTACAACGAAACAACAGGAAACGAGCACACTGGAATGAGTATGTTGACCGTAGTTCAAACGTGCCTTTTTTAGCCTTTCTTCGTGTAGTTTATATAGAGTGAAACACTATGCCCATCTTGGACAGGTGTGGTACAGGTTTGCAGGACCGTTCGTTAAATCCGTTTACTAATTCTGCTCCAAGACAAAAAGTTGGCGAAGAACCAGTTCCTCGTGTTCGCTCACTCACTGTGCCATGTGCTTAGTCAGGCCTCTCTGCTGCCCCCTAGCGTTCGTCTGTTAACATCCCTTCTAATAATGTCTCTTCTTTCTGTAGCTCATGTGGAGAGGACATGGATGCCAGTGATCCTGAAATAGAGGAAGAGCTCATTCCACCCTCAAAGGTAACATTTAATTATTATTTTTTTTAAATCTAATGAAGCATTGAAACTGAAAAGTAACTTTTTTTTATGTTCTATATGACAAAGATTGATGTTAGTCAGTTTCAGCCAGGTTTTTAAGCTTTGTAACACTTATGGAAGGAATATTGGTGCATTCCTACTTTGCCTTAGTACTGCTTTATTTTTGTGTCTAATAAAAACTGATATTTTCCACAGAGGATCACGATGATGGAGAACAACATGATGTCCAGATATGCGTCTGAATTCCATGAGCTGGAGAAGATTGGCTCTGGAGAGTTTGGTTCAGTTTTCAAATGCGTCAAGAGGTTGGATGGCTGCGTTTACGCCATCAAGCGTTCCAAAAAACCGCTGGCAGGCTCTGTGGATGAGTAAGTAAACAAGTTTTTTTTTTTTTCCTAAATACTGTTATATAATCAGTTACACCAGCTGTAGTATGTAGATTCTTGAAGTTTTTTTATTTATTCCTATGAATTCTCCCCCAATAGGCAAAATGCACTTCGTGAGGTGTACGCACATGCAGTTCTTGGACAGCACCCCCACGTTGTGAGGTATTATTCTGCTTGGGCAGAAGATGACCACATGCTGATCCAGAATGAGTACTGCAACGGAGGAACCCTGTCTGATGTTATTGCTGAGAACAATAGGCGCATGCACTTCCTTTCTGAGATGGAGTTGAAGGATCTGCTGTTGCAAGTCTCTCGTGGACTCAAGTACATTCACTCCACGGCACTTGTTCACATGGATATCAAACCCAGTATGTATATGCTCTTTACACCCTTTAAAATGTTTTATATGTATTTTAGAGATATAATGCTATAAATTATATATTTAATAATTTTGATTGTTTTTTTTTCCCCAGGCAATGTATTCATTTCACGCAAACCTGCTGCTAGTGTAGAGGAATTTGAAGATGAAGAAGATGGTCCCACCACAAGAGTGGTGTACAAAATAGGTAAGATACTCAAACTGCATGCTCAGGTGATTGTAAAAGTAACATGAATTAAACAGATTTGGCAGTTTATAAAGTGGATGAGATTTTTGAAAGTTTTTTTTTCCCCTTTGTCAGGTGATCTAGGTCATGTCACAACGGTTACTAATCCCCAAGTTGAAGAAGGTGACAGCAGATATCTGGCAAATGAAGTTCTTCAAGAGGTATGTGATCATTCTTGGTTTTAGAGAAATTCCTAGCAGGTCAAGATGGTCTGAGTTGTGCTACATACTAATTTTGCTGTTTTTGCCCAGGACTACAGTAACCTGAAAAAGGCAGACATATTTGCCCTTGCTCTGACTGTAATCAGTGCCTCTGGAGCAGAGCCCCTTCCTTCCAATGGAGACAAGTGGCACAACATCCGACAAGGCATCCTGCCCCATATCCCACAAGTGCTTTCTCAGGAATTTTTAAGCTTGTTAAAGGTAAGGGTTCTCCTACAAACGAATCCCCTAAACTTTTCACAAGTGCTTTCTATTTTTTGACAGATCTGCATTGAACAGTGCCTTAATTAAAATGTTCATATATCTTCCTGACAGCTTATGATCCATCCTGACCCAACACGGCGACCCTCAACCTCTGACCTTGTCAGACATCCTTTTCTTTTGACTGCTTCCAGAATGAATGCTGATCAGCTGCGTGTAGAGCTCAATGCTGAGAAATTCAAGAACGCACTTCTGCAAAAGTATGTCATACATTCTAATGGGCAGATTTCAGGCTAGCGTTAGAAAAATTGTACTTATTATAGACCAATTAAATGCTGTTGTTTGAAATTTAGATGTTATATATTTTTTTGATTGAAATAATAAATTTGAGCTTTTTTCTTTTCTCAGGGAGCTAAAGAAAGCTCAGATGGCAAAGGCTGCTGCAGAAGAGAGGGTTCTGTCCACAGACCGTGTTCTTACACGTTCAACAGTCCAGTCCAGCTCCAGAGCTTCCAGACTCATCGGGAAAAAGATGAACCGTTCTGTTAGTCTCACCATTTATTGAACTGAACCCCAGACAAAGGAGATGACCTTTGTAAGTGGGAACTACAGTGGTGCTTATCAAAGACTTGGGCACACAGACAGTTTTGTCTGTAGCCAGAAGGATGACACAGACTGTTTGTGACTTATAGTGCTTCTACACTATATTGGTACAAGTACCATAGTCTTTACTGAAGCTTGGGTCCTTCTGCATTGAATAGGCACTAGCATTGGAGTACATAACGAAGATCTGTCTTGCCGTTTAGGTTTGCCTTCTCAAAATCTCTTGACAGAATTGCCTTAAGATGGACACATTTGTAGTATAGTTCTGTCTTAATCTTTGCTTTTAAGTTCCATAGGTAAGGGTCAGAATGGTCTCCCTGCACTTGCTTCCTCAGAGGTGCAGTGTTGCCCTTTACCAAATGGAAGATGTGTGCCCCTATTGAGCCCTGATATGTGAATGTACCAGATCAAAGATTTGTGCACCTTACTGCCTGTGAAAAATGCCTGTTGGGCCACAGAAGTTGGGGCTTGAGTTAGATTGCCATTAAAATGAGCACTTTGGAAGCAATGGTGAGCTTGCCACAGAAAAGCCTGCTGCTATTCATGTTCGTCTGTATCCAGTTAGGGTTGGAAGATTTTTTGTTTTTACTTTTAAATCATTTTGTCCATCCAAACAAGCAATATTTCATAATCTCATCAAGCTCCAGGAACTTTTTGTTGTTTTGCAGATTTTAAATTTATTTATTTTTTTTTTTTTCATGTCTAATCTTGTCAAATCTTGAATTTAACCATGTGACAAACCACGCTTAAAACTGGAAGCAAGCGATGATTTAAATGTACATATGCCTTTCAAATCTCCAACCCTGTTTGTAGCATTAAAACAATCTTTGTCCAGTTCATCTGATGTCCTTAGTTTATAATGTATAATTTTGACTTTTGTGTGACTTCAACTACATCAATAGGGTACTGTTTAGATTATTTGGTCTTGTTAATCCTCAACTTCATTTTGTCTGTAAATACGTTCATTTTAATAAACTGTTTCCACCAAAACGCGCCTGATTTGTTTTATATGAATAGTATTGTTGCAGTCATATGAGGGAAGGGGGTTTCTCATGTCATTCGTTTCGGTCCAGTTGCTTGATGCTCGTTTCGCACAGTCCACCGCCTCTGAACTTGTATTTTAAACGAATTTTCTGATTTAAGTCTACATTAAGGTGAAGAATGCATTCCTCTTTCAGGATGTAGTCACGTTCTGACACTTTAGCGTTCAAACAGGTTACAGTTCCGCTAATTAACCCTGGCGAACACAACTTCCAGTCGTTCTCATTATGTAATCTACCTTTGCGGTTTCTGAAACCTTTGTAAACCCATGAACACATTATGTAAGAATCATTGTTTTTGTGTGTTTTTTTATTATAATTCTCAGTCTGGTAAATACCAAATGATGTCATAGATTCCAGCCAGGTCCTTCAGCAGCACGCGCTCATCGCTGAGTGGTGCTCGAGCCGCGCGTTCTGTAGTTCTGGTTCTAAGGTCATGTGACCGCTCTTTTGTAAAACCTCGTGAGAAAACAGTTCACATCAAGTGCGACGCCAGTCAGTAGCCCAGAGAGAGTACCTCTGAAAAATGGGACTAAGGGACGAGCTCCTCAAGGCAATATGGCATGCGTTCACAGCCCTAGATGTGGATAAAAGTGGGAAAGTGTCTAAGTCACAACTGAAGGTTTGTTTTTTCCACTGAATTAACTTGTTCTTTTAAGTTTGGGCACTGGAGTGTAAACGCTTTTTCATTGGCTCAATAGAGGAAATTCTTAGAGTTTAGGAACGCGTGAGTCATAGTTGCAGCACTGAATGTAAATGTAAGAATGTTTTAAGTAACTTTTATTTTTCTTTAGCATTTAAACTAGTTTTGAAACTTCAAAGCTGCTTCTGGTGTCTTATTGTAGTGTTACGGGTGAGGTGTTAGATAATATATAACGGCAGGCTGAATAACTGCACACCTTTAGTTATTTAAAAAAAAAAAAAAAAAATTGAATTTGTTTAAAATGCGTATTTAAACGTAGATGAATTCAGATTAAGAAAAGGAGTTTTGATTTTGCAAATTAAGCTATTATATCAATATGTTGTCTAACTTCTTAAGTTATAAAGGAATAGTTGTGTAATAAAGTATCTGTATGCAGCTTCTTCTTGAACACAGAAAATGACTGAGTGCTATGATAAATTCTTCTAATAAGTTATTATTGCATTTGTTGTTTTGGTATTAAACTAAGTGGTGTCTTTCAGGTGCTGTCCCATAACCTGTGCACAGTGATGAAGATTCCCCATGATCCCGTAGCTCTAGAGGAACATTTTAGAGATGATGACGAAGGTCCTGTTTCCAATCAGGGCTACATGCCTTACCTGAACAGGTTCATTCTGGACAAGGTGAGCACATTTGTCATTGTCCAAATAGGTCTTTGCAGTTGTCATGGCTTTGAGGATTGTGGGTCCTTTGTCTTGGGACACTATATTTGAATTATTACTTGATAATTTTATTTAACCGGATAAAAGGCTTCATTGACAGATTGTTTCTCTCAAACAGCCTGTGGTTTCATGTATGGTGTATTTCATTTATGGAAGTTAATTTTCTTATGTGAAAGTTTGTCATCCTCATGGTACACTAACCCCAATTTGACTAAAACAACTGGTGCATTTACTGTAGAGCTTTTGAAAGTAAATGTTAGATAACATAATGAAAGGCTTACGGGCATGGGGATTTTTTCTTTTTGCAAGATAAATGACGTTGAATGAAACATGCAAAAATTGCTTTCTTTGTAATTTCTCACTTTCTTGTGCAAAAAGGAAACAGAAGGAGGGAAGAGATTTCCCAACACTCCACATTCAGTTGTAGTGTATATGAAAAAAGCATTTGTTGCTGAAAGGTATTATAGGCACTGTTGAAATTTTAGTGTTTAAAATCCCTACAATGGAAAGGCAGATTATACCCTCTGCCTATTTTATCTCGTGTTTAACACACTTTTAACACACTTTTAACTCACTTTGGGGATTTACATCACTAGCCACGTATTGTTAGCTTTCTATGGTCACACTTTTATAGTTGTATGAGTGATCAAACACACACTCCACCCTGTTGCAGAGAGAGACCCGCCTTTCCCCTTTCTCTGCCTTCCACTTTGACTCTCAGCCAAGCAATTTAACTTGTGGTCAGTGGGAGAAAACAAGTTACTGTGTTTAACTTGGTTTTACACTTTACATTTGAAAACATTCTTTCTGAGACGGCACTCTTAACAGCTTAGTTACTTCTCGTTTTAATTCGTTGTATGATTGTGATTTTTGGGTAAAATTATGTGTCACGTCTTTCTCACCCTTTTAGCTCTCCTGATTCAAGGAATGCATTGTAAAGTGCTCTGATGTTAGATGAGGAACAAAAAGACGTAGACCCACTCGACAAACAAAAGACCAAAATAGAGTGATGCTATCAAAACGGGCTAGTGCTTTGTGACCCAATTCTTTTAATACATCGTGTGGTTATGTTCCAGTATGACATGCTGTGTGACCACAGTATGATCAGGTCGACAACATTTTTGTTTCTCTGCTGTGTTTACTTGACAGTGGTTTCTTTAGATCCTGGTAATAACATGACAAGGAAAGTCTTTGAGGTCAGAAGGATTTAGTTATTATTATGTATTAAAGGGCCCCTATTATGGGTTATGAAATGGTCACATTTTGGGTCATAGTCCCAAACATGTATACAAGGTCAAAAAACACTTTAATTCTCTTATAATATGCATTTATTTTGACCGTATTTGTTCAACAACTCCCAATCGATTAGTTTAGTAACACATTTTTCCAAACTCCTCCCGTGATTGGTCAGTTTAATTTAAAGCAGTGCTTGTGAGCATTTAACGCTCCAAAAGTATATCTATAAAAAATATAAAACAACTGTGAAAAGCAAATCAGCATATTATGACTTCTAAAGGTTCATGTGATGCTAAAGAGTGGAGAAATGATCCGGAGCGTTGCCATCAGTGGAATAAATGACACTGTAAAATATATTAAAATAGCAGTTATTTTAAATTGTAATGATTTCTTATTATATTTGATCAAATAATGGCCATAAGAGACTTTTTTTCCAAAGACATTAACATTAATTTGTCATCTTGTTTGTTAATTGCAGCATTTTACTGTGTATAATCAACCATATTCCGAAGCAGTTGTCTTTCTCCTTGCAAACTGAAATACTTTAAACTCAAATCACCTTTTTAAGTCTGTTTATTTATTTATTTTCCAAGTATCTGGGAAAAGTAGGATAATGTACAAGCAACTTCATGCCTTTCTTAGTTACATTAAACAGTTTACTTCATGTGACTTCTAGCTCAAAATAATCTGTGTCATTCATGTAGGTCCTCTGTATCTAGAAATTTGAGAACTGATTGCATTGACTAGCTGTCAGAGTCCATTAAGTCTTGCTCATCCCAAACACTTCCTACCGTAAAACGTAGGACTTTCTCACCCTCACGACCCCTCACAGTCAAAGAAACCATAAAGCAGTTATTCACAGGCGTGATAAAGTCTATTTATGAATGTGATGAAGCCCGAGCCCCACTGAATACAAATGAACAGCTTCATCTGGAGAAGAACAGAGGCTCCACTGGCCACTCAGGTCTCCACAAGGCCCCTATTGTGAGCCTCCCGGAGAAAGCCGGGGCGCGATGGGAGGTGCGTGTGCAAGCGAGGGATGAAATCTGGCACATATACTTGTAAAGTGGAGCTGCCATTTGAAAACAAACATACACCACTGCAACAGAGACAGCGCTTAATTTGGTGGATTACAGTGACTGTTTTATGAGAGTTGTCTGGTCTCTTTTGTTGCACATAGTACTCTACCAGACGGAGGACTATAAATAGCTTTAGGCTATGATAGTTCATTCGAGCAGTGCAGCTTCTTCTTGTGGTTTGGTTTTAAATTAGGAGCAGTGAATACAGTAGGACTCGGTTTAAGCCAGTCGTAGGCTGTTATCATCACTCATCCTAGACGAAATTTGCACATTTTAAGGGCTTCTTTCTGTATAAAAGGTAGAAAATCGAATAAACATGCAACATTTACAAACAACAGTCAGTAATATTTAGAGGCTTTATATGCTTTTGATTCATGTTAAATATCTGTCTTAGAGTAGACTAGCTTATATCAATGACTACTTTATCATTTGAATTTTGCCATTTGAAGACACAATTAAGTTTGGGTTAAGCTTGCTTTGCTAAAATGTTGAGCAGTTTTCCCAGCAGAATGTTCAGCACTAGTCAAATGGGCACTGGATGCAAAACTGTGCCCAGAACGCTCCAAAAGTATCCATGGGAACTCTAGTTAAGTACTGGGGGAAAAACATGTCTTATTTGCTGTGTTGTGTGTGCCTTGAATAGGTTTCAGGCCTTCTTTGCACTTGTAAACCTGAATCAGGACATTTTGTTCATTCTGATCAGTATATCAGATACAATTAAGATTTGAACCTTTCTGACATTTTATTTTTCTTCATTGTTGTTTGGCAGCTCCTCTGCATTCTGCATTCCTCAATTCCATAAGGTCACATGATATTTTTTTTTTTTGCAGGTCCAGGATAACTTTGACCGAATAGATTTTAACAGGATGTGCTGGACTCTGTGTGCCAGAAAAAACCTCAACAGAAATCACCTGCTTATCTCAGATGATGATGCATTTAAGATCTGGTGCAATTTCAACTTCCTCTCAGAGGATAGATATCCACTAGTCATGGTCTCAGAGGAGGTGAGGATAACCATATTATTGCAATATGCAATCATTTTCTGTCCCTTTTCCAGTAGTGTGTGAAATAGCAGTTTCGTTCTAACAAAATATTTTGGACCACAACAGGTATTCAAGAAATTATTTTATTCTTTACTCAATCAACATTCCTCTATATTTCCATATATTTTTGGAAGACATGTAAAAAAGAGAACATTCTTTTTCAGACCTGCTTTCATAGTGTAGTTCCCATTTCTAATCTCCCATGATATTTTTATTTAAATTTTTTTATTCTTTGGTACTTCTGTTTAAAAAAACTTCTGTTTAGTTCTTCCATACTGGTTATGATTGTGAACAGTCTTTTAAAAAAGGAAGTTGTCAGCTTGCTGTGTTATGTGACTGTGATATATTTTTGCTTAATAAAGAGGGGAACTATGTCCGCATTATTAGATTTACTCTTAGTGAAATCAAAGCAGTCCTGCAGTCATTATGTGTTTTTCTGAATATGCTGTCTATGTTGTTGCACAAGAATAACTAAAAACAAACATGCATTTGATTTTTGGTTTAAAAATGTTTCATATGATTGAAATAATTAAATGTGCATGCTCCGACCCTCAGATAGAGTACTTCCTTCGTAAGCTAACAGAAGCCATGGGCGGCAGTTGGATTGAGGAAAAATTTGAAGAATACAAGCTTCAGCTGAGCAGCAAGCACCAGTGTCTGAATGTGTGGGAGCTGATTGAGCTGGTGGGCAAGGGTCACTTCAGTAAGGGCATGGACCGCCAGACTCTCTCCATGGGCATTAATGAAGTGTTTCAGGAACTTATTCTCGATGTGCTCAAACAGGTAAGATGAATATGGCTCCAGTATAATAGAAACTGTACAAAGTACACACATATGGGGTCCAAAATGTACTTATTTGTGAAAACTGAGAAAATCTACTGGTCATAAATACTTATGATCAGCCATCAAACTATGTTGTACTTTTAAAAATGGAAGAACTAGACTGTTTTTGTAGCACATTTGTGACAAAAAATTTTTTTTTTCATTGTCATTTCAATAGCATTAAAGAATATTCCGCATGACAGTATTTTTTTCCCTCTTATTTGGCATTTGTCAACTTTAATTTTAACCTCTGCATACATACATGCATACATTTTATTATTATATTATAGACTGTTGTGTTTAATTTCCTGAGTAAAAGCATTCATTTCTGATCCGAAACTTTTGAATACTAGTGTGTGTCAGATATTTAAACTAGTGCTGACAAACAATTACGCGTGATTAATCCTATCCAAAATAAAAGCTTTTTTTTTTTTTTTTTGTACAAAATATATGCAATATATAATATATGCAATAAATATACACAATACACAAACATATATTACATAAACAAAAACTTTTATTGTGGTTGCGATTTAATCATTTGGCAGCACTAATTTAAAAATCAACAATGAGTATGTGAATATATATATATATAAGCAGAATTGTATATTGTTTTAAGCACATTCTTTTTTTGAGGCAGATCTGGATTGAAATAATCACTGTGTTTTAATTGTGCTGGTTGTGGTCAAACCTGTTACAATGCCTTTTCCTCATGTTTAAGAAAGTAGGCCATACCTGAAATGTTAATGTCTTAACCAGCATGTAGCCTATGCAATATGTGTCTGCAAATAATGACCTTTAGTAGTCTGGCTTCAGCCTTGATATGAGCTGTCTGTTTTTTTTTATGTCTGTAAGATCTGAGAGCACTGTGAACAAAGTACACTGGCATCAGTGTTGTTTTCTGCTTTGACTATGAATGAGAGAGAGCGATTGGTGCCAAGGCCAGCTGTGCCGCCACAGTCAGGATCAGATACAAATTAACTAAGTCGTAGGAAACAGGATGCAATACTTACATGGCGTGAAATGCACATTCAGCCTAAATGAGGCCTTAGGAAAAAAGAATATGTGAGTCAGCATGCAGGATTCAGACTTTTAGCTCTTGTAGCAGTGATACAGAGTGACTCATAGAGATAATTTGAGGTTCAGGACTCCAGTTTGTTTCCAGTTGTTGGCTCCACCGGCAGGAAACTCTCAACTAAACTTGTTTCCTTAACCTGTTACAGGGATACATGATGAAAAAGGGCCACAGAAGGAAGAACTGGACTGAACGCTGGTTCCTGTTGAAGCCCAACTTAATATCATACTATGTCAGTGAAGACCTTACTGAGAAGAAAGGAGACATACTACTAGATGGAAACTGTTGTGTTGAGGTATAAGGGCTCATCAGAGAATGCTTTTCCGTAATCATTTATTCTAAATGTTGTTTCAGCTTGGTTTTTATTGTAACACTGTCATTTTTATGGTGACATCATTCTCATGAACACATTTCCTTTTCCTCTTATTATGGTGACCTCATGCATTCCTCTGCAGTCCTTACCTGATAAGGAGGGAAAGAAGTGCCTTTTCTACGTCAAGTGTTCAGACAAAAGCTTTGAAATCAGTGCCTCTGATAAAAAGAAAAAACAAGAGTGGATTCAAGGTGAGATCTTCCCAATGTGTCTTTTCTCAGAAGAAAATAGAGGCTGCCAGTCAAATGTTTGGCCACACTAAAATGACATGTATTCAACTGATATTTTATTTAATCTTAAAATTATTCCAGCTCATGAATTTCTTTATAAAATAAAATATGATTTAAAATGTTAATGAATGGATTGGGCTGGATAATAAATGAAAAACACACACAAGACTGTAACACCCGTTCAGTGTTTTAGCAGGGCGACTTTAAGAAAACTCAAATATAACCCATTTTAAATAATTTGCAAACTTCCATGTGTCATTCCATAATTTTAATGACATCAGTTATTCTAATTTCAATCAAGATCAATCTAATAGTACAATAGATCAATTTAAATAAGTAAAAAATTGAATAGTTTTGCAAAAGTTGTAAATAAACGTGTGGCATAGGAAAACAATTATAATGAAATCAGTATAATACAATAGAATTTAACTGGACAATAAATGCTAGAACTGCTAGTCTGACAATGAAACTTGTTTCACCACATTTTTTTTTAAAAGGGCCCCAAGCTTGCTTTTTTCAGGTTAGACGAGCCTCTTATAGAATGTTTGAAATCTGCAATGTTTGAGTTTGAGTGATGACATCAATTCTATATTTATTTTGACTGTAAACAGAAAATATTTCTAAGGAACATTTGTCAAAATTTATGACTGGCGAGATACATTTTAAGTCACCTATTCGTAATATAATTGCATAAATTATTGAATTAAAATTTCAAGAATTTAGTACTGTATATGTATATATATGTGTGTGTGTGTGTGTGTGTGTGTGTGTGTGTATATATATATATATATATACACTGTATATGTGCTATGTGCATATTGTACTATATTGCATTGTTTTCATATTAAAGTATATAACCTCTGTCCTTTATGCCTACTCAGCTATACAGACTTGTATCACACTCCTGAAGGTGGGACGTCCGGCTCCACACCATGAGGCACGCCAGAAGCGGCGAGAGTTACGACAGAAACAACAGGCTGAGCAAGAAGAACTAGAGCTGAGGATGAGAGAGCTGCAGACGGCCAATGAGAACAAACAAAGAGAGCTTGAGGCCATGAGGAAGGTCTGTAATGTTCTATAACAACAGTAGCTGAGCTTCCAATCTCCCCGTGTTTCTAGCAACTCACACAAACATGTCTCTCCCAGCACTTTTACTGGAAACTGAATGGTTTATCACATTGTTCCTTCTACATTTTAATATACAGAATATGTCTGTTATTTGGTGATTTTAAAAAAATTTTTATTTGAGATGTAACCATGTCAAGAAAAACTGATTGCTTGACTTGTAGAAAGACTAGCATTTAGTCATGCACATGGAAATGACAACGCAGCATTTTACGATTTGAAAATAAAGGTAAAGTGCTGTTTTTCTTACAAATATACCCCCTCTGCATTGCAGTTTAATGAGTGAAACAGGAACTGTGTCTATTGCCACACTGACCATTCAAGAAACAGTGTTTCCCCAGGAAACCATGGTAGCTCTTTGTAAATTCTGCTATTCATGAATTCTGAATTCGCTGAAACTCTCATCTTTGATTTCAGTTACCACCTATTCGAACCTTCTACAGAAACCGGTCAGCAGAAGTTGTTTCGCCCTTTACAGCCAGTAGCGAAGCTGGAATTAGATTACCTTAAAAGTTGGTGGTTTCACACCCTAAATCAAGATGTGGATTCAGCATGTATGTGTAAAAGTCGGGGGCTGGGTGGGGAATTGTGGTTTTGCATTTAACCTTTCTTAACCTTCTTTCTTCTAATTTCTCGTTATTCTAATGATCTTTTACGGTTGAGTGTTTTAATATTGTTTAAAACAGAGCTTAGGCAGGCTTATCCCCAGTGAGTTTTGTTAAGTGGATTTAAAACAATAAGATAAGCATGTCTGTGTTACTGATTCAGCACATTGGTTAATCTGCGAAAACTTGTGAGATCTTAAGGGTCAGCCCTCAAATGTTGAGTAGTGTGTAGGAAACACTTTGTTAATAGACTTTAACAAAATACTAAATTAAATGTTTGGCATGAAAATATAAATCCGTAATTAAAACTAGATTTTTTGACTAGCAATATGCAACAATAGCAATTTAAACAAAATAAACATTAAAAAATATTCTAAAATAGAATTCATTGAAAACATGTTTAATTACTTCAAATGTCTTTTTTTATATACAAACAAGTGTTGTCAAATGATTAATCATGATTAATCACGTCCTAAACAAAAGTTTTTGTTTACGTATGTATGTGTACTGTGTATATTTAGTATGCATGTATAAATACACACATATGCATATGTATATTAAACAAAATATATACATGTATAAACATTTACATAATTATATTCTTATATTTTACATGTAAATGTATTTAATATATAAAAATAGCATATTTTTCTTAAACATATACATGCATGTGATTGTATTCATATATACATAATAAATACATATATTAGTGGTGGGCCGTTATCGGCGCGTTAACGCGAGACTCTTATCGTGCGATTAAAAAAAATATCGCCGTTAATCTATTGACAAAGTTGGGTTGGAGTCTATACGGTGACTTTCACCTTTAGCGCGGAT
>JAUMHQ010000081.1:13470081-13480247 GCA_032361165.1 Enteromius paludinosus
TTTTGAATTACGGGGACACTGAAAATATCCTCATAAATCACCTACATATTGTAATACCTATGTCATACCCATGTCATAATGCAAATTTGTGTCCTCATAAACCACAAAAACCTGCACACACACACACAATTAAACTATTTAGACACAGCGGTTGTTCTAAGATTCCGATTTTGTTTTTTATATTCCATTTAAAGCGAACGTAAATCAAATGCAATTATCTCGCGGGCCGTGGGGGGCGAAGTAATTATTTTTGTGATTACAGAAGACTGTTATGAATTAAATTAGCTGGCTTGGAGAATGTTTAACAAACATTAGAAGGATGACAACCGCTCCATCTTACTAAGCATGGCATATGATTGGCACCCTTACTAACTTAACATTTATCTTTTCCCACTAGTATCTCTCCCGTTCTCTAACAGAAACCTTGTGGCGTCTTAATAGTGCTTAAAGTATCTTCAGAAACCTGCTACCTATACAGACAGCTCTAAACCGGTCTGTCATGTGCTCTAATGTGACTGATACTCTTTTGCAATATCTGAATGGCTTTTCAAATACCAAATGGGAACAGTCTCAACCCTTAGATAAATAATCTGCATGATTTATCACTTTATCTCACATGACTTTTGACTCATCGTTAAAAACATTCCAAAATACACTAGAGGGCCCCAGGAAAAATCATCCACCTGAAATCCTACATATTTACTCAAAATCCAATCGCATGACCGTAAAAACATTCCCCAATTGAAGATGACAGTGCTTTTAATCATTACTACAATATGACGCTTCCAGAGACGGCCCAACAGACAGATAACATTCTCCGGACTATATTTCTGGCAAAAAATAAATAGTCTTTTTACGATACCCTTTGGACCCGGTGGAATGAAGGTCTAATTCAAACCAGAGATAGTATCCTATTGGGGTGTCAGATGTTTCAACTGTCCCACGTCTGTCTGTTGTCGTTCACAGCTGTATCCTCATTTTCTAGTTGAGCCCTATAAAATATGGAATGATTACAGCTGTTAGTATATTTACGCCATTAACAATGTGATTCATCAGCAGATGAGCCAGTTGTTAGTGCTGATGTTGTTTGTCAGGGTGTTTTTATTGTTGCTGTTGCTACATTGAGAACACACAGATATTTGTGTTATGTTGCAGCCCAGATCTAGAAAACACGGGTAATGTGATACGTACAAATACAGATGACTCCAGTTTTGGGATTAGGGTGTGCAGGTGTTTCGGTTACAGCTTGCGTTCCCGACACTGTTTGTCTGTGCCTGTGTTAGGGTGTAACCATGGAAACTAAAATGGGAGCCCATGATCACACCCTGTTTGCTCAAGGTATTAGAATTCTAAGCAAAAAACAACAACAAAAAAATTATATGATTCTCAGTTCAGTTCAAATAAGGGGGTCTACACAAACACACTCGGATGATTCCTGTTTTTTATTAGTCACAGTACTTTATTTAAGTATTTATTTATTTATATGCATGAATCCACAACAACAGAGATACATTCTTCATTTGTTGTCTTTAGACACAATACAGTTGTTAAAATGCAGCAGTCCTTTTTTATTTCACCCGGCTTGAAAATAGTGGTAAAACTTCACAATAAGTTTTATTTATTTATTTATTTATTTATATATATTTTTAGTTTTAAGTTTTATTTGTTAACCACATTAGTTAATATGAACTAACAATGAGCAATAGCTACTTCTACAGCATTTATTTATCTTTCTTAATGTAAATTTCTACATTTATTAATGTTAAAAAAGTAATTGGTTAACATTAGTTAACAATGTGAACAAAGATTGATTGTATTTTTATTAACCATTGACAAAGGTTTATACTAAATGCTGTTAAATATTTTTGTCATTATAAACTAACAATCATCGAATTTTAACAAAAAATACCCTATTGTAAATTGTTACTGATACACTGCTCATCTACTAAGCTGAGCTCAATCAACAGTATTTGTGGCATAATTGTAAATCATATAAAAAATTATTAAAAAAATACAAATCATGTTTATTATTGGGTATTATGTATAAGCTGCAATTTAAGAAGGTGTTCTTGTCAGTTTTAGGATTTACTGGTGCATTGACAGGTCAGAAAATTGGATATAACCGTACACTATCACTGTAAAATGTGATTTTTGTAATGCTGTAGATTATTGGAGTATTATTATTTTAATGATTGTTTTTTTATTACAAGAAATCCCTATTTTAGTTTTTCTAATCAAGAATTTCACATTTATTCAGAGCATACTGAAAAGAATTTGAAATACATTTATTTCATTCTATGTACAGTGGGTACGGAAAGTATTCAGACCCCCTTAAATTTTTCACTCTTTGTTATATTGCAGCCATTTGCTAAAATCATTTAAGTTATTTAGTTTTCCTTATTAATGTACACACAGCACCCCATATTGACAGAAAAACACAGAATTGTTGACATTTTTGTAGATTGATTGAAAAAGAAAACTGAAATATCACATGGTCATAAGTATTCAGAGCCTTTGCTCAGTATTTAGTAGAAGCACCCTTTTGAACTAATACAGCCATGAGTCTTTGTGGGAAAGTTTTTCACACCTGGATTTGGGGATCCTCTGCCATTGCTCTTTGCAGATCCTCTCCAGTTCTGTCAGGTTGGATGGTAAACGTTGATGGACAGCCATTTTTAGGTCTCTCCAGAGATGCTCAATTGGGTTTAAGTCAGGGCTCTGGCTGGGCCATTCAAGAACAGTCACAGAGTTGTTGTGAAGCCACTCCTTCGTTATTTTAGCTGTGTGCTTGGGGTCATTGTCTTGTTGGAAGGTAAACCTTCAGCCCAGTCCGAGGTCCTGAGCAATCAGGAGAAGGTTTCATCCAGGATATCCCTGTACTTGGCCGCATTCGTCTTTCCTTTGATTGCAACCAGGGGCAACCAACCCCCACAGCATACTGCTGCCACCACCATGCTTCAGTGTCAGGACTGTATTGGACAGGTGATGAGCAGTGCCTGATTTTCTCCAAACATACCGCTTAGAATTAAGGCCAGAAAGTTCTATCTTGGTCTCATCAGACCAGAGAATCTTATTTCTTACCATCTTTGAGTCCTTCAGGTGTTTGTTTTTTTTTAGCAAACTCTATGCGGGCTTTCATGTGTCTTGCACTGAGGAGAGGCTTCTGTCGGACCACTCTGCCATAAAGCCCCGAATGGTGGAGGGCTGCAGTGATGGTTGACTTTCTACAACTTTCTCCCATCTCACGACTACATCTCTTTGGGTTCTTCTTTACCTCTCTCACCAAGGCTCTTCTCCCCTGATAGCTCAGTTTGGCCGGACGGACAGCTTTAGCAAAGGTTCTAGTCGTCCCAAACAGCTTCCATTTAAGGATTATGGAGGCCACTGTGCTCTTAGGAACCTTAAGTGCAGCAGAACGTTTTTTGTAACCTTGGCCAGATCTGTGCCTTGCCACAATTCTGTCTCTGAGTTCTTTAGGCAGGTCCTTTGCCCTCATGATTCTCATTTGCTCTGACATGCATTGTGAGCTGTAAGGTCTTATATAGACAGGTGTGAGTCTTTCCTAATCAAGTCCAAGTATAATTTAGGTAGGCTTTGTTCGTACGAGGTGCCAAATTCGTACAACCTCACAGATTTGTCTAAAACACCGTGACGGGTAGGTTTAGGGGCAGGGGTTAAGTTAAGGTCATTCGTACAAATTCATATGAATTAGCAACCTCATAAAATATGTACAAATTGCTGTGATATCAGGTTGTAAAGACAGATATTATTAAAAGATCATACAAGAAAAGTAATGCTCCATATAAAGTTTAATTATATCAGCAAGCCTTTAATATGTTCAATATTAAAATTGAACTATACTTATTATGAATTATTTTTATTTATTCCTTTTTTTAATTATTATTTTTTTTTATAAGGGTGTCAAACTAGCAATAAAAGTGAACATTGTTTGAATAGCTTCAAATTCAATCAGCATTTACTCAAACTCAAGTTGTTTCGAATTTTCTTTCTATTGTGGACAACAAATATATTTTGAAAAGTGTCCATACACTGAGACATTGTTTAGAGATTTCATGTCCCACAATTCACTAAAGCTATTTACAGATAGTGTTATTTGGCAGGGGCACCCAAGTATTATTCCTAGCACACATACACTCAGAAGGTTGTGCACATCTGAATGATTTTTGAACCTCCATTTAATCCAAAAACACAGATGCTTCATAGATGATGTAGCGACAGCGTATAGTCACAATTTGCTTGGCTGGAGCCAGTGGGGCTGAAGCAGTTAAGACGTCCCGCGTCTCTCTACTATTACTCCAATAAGCAGTGCTTATCTCCGGGACGGTGTCAGAAAATGGCACGAGCCTGCAGACCCCCCTTTATCCACAAGGAACTCATAAGGAAACAGTCCCACTGCTGCAGGCTATAGGCTGCTCTCACTTATGCCCTGCAGATCAACCGCCAGCCACACTGATGGATGTCTAGTATTCACAGCAACAAAACAGTACAGAGTGTTAAGTCAACAAAGATTTTCAGCACGGAAAGAAGTCATGGTCAACACGCTGCTTTTCTGAAAAAAGCTATAAAAATATACAACAAGCACACATTTATATTTAAATTCATATTTCTACGTTAAAGAAATACTTGTAGTTAATTCATAGTTCATTATTAGAGCTGTAAAGTTGCTCCCATCAATTTTTGTCTATCATTTTAGGGTTTATGGTGTTTAAAAACTTCACTTCCATTGCAAGTGCCAAAACTGTAACCCAGATATACTTTATTAAAGAAAAGAAGTCCAAACCATTTTTGTGGCAATCACATTATGCCATAAGTGCTGTCAATTAAGTTTAACTCGCATTGAACACAAAATGTGTGCATCCAGAAAGGACTGCTGTACAAAACAACTAGAAAGAGTCCTTTAAGAGTTAAATACATTCTGTGCTGCAGCTTGCCATTCATTTGACTTCTGACACCAGAGTCACTATAAATGCCACACATTCCATGCGCATGAGGTCATTTTGATTGGATACACATGTTCTAACAGTATCTGCTGTCTCATTGCAGCCAAATCATATCTGGGGGATAAACAAGATGCATCTACAGCTATGTTGCATTTCGAAGCAATCACAGCATATTAGTGTAATGACTGAAAAATAGCCACTAAGCACATGTTTTGCATTTCAAACGTACATGTGCAATGCAGCTTTTTAATTACAAGATGACCCCACCTGACTTTATAAACTTCGAGCTGGGGTTTCAAAGGCAGTCAAAGTTGACGATGGATGATGGGAGAACCTCAAATGTTTTCCATTTAAATATCATATTTTATACAGTGATGCAAGTGTTTTATACAATAAGAGTTTAAAATGCATGCTATATTCATGCTATATTGTAATACATACATGCTGTCTCAAAAACACATTTTTTGTATCAAGATGCTTCAACAATGCTTGAATGAAAAATATATAATCTGTCATCATTTACTCATGTGATTGCAAACCGGTTTGAATTTAACTTTCTTCTGCCGAACACAAAAGTATTTCAGATTTTATTTATTTGTATATATGTATATATGTATTTTATTCTGTATTCCAATGTTTGGCAATCCCATAACAAATGTCATGCCAATAAAGCAACTTCAACTTGAAGTATAGCATTTTGAAATAACATAAAGATGGCAATTTTTGTATTTAATCAAATTGACCCTCCACTCCGAGATTGTTATTTTTAATTATTTTTTACTTTATTTGAGGCTTATAGTGCTAATTAAGTAAATTCTGGACAGGTAAAAAAAAAAAAAAAAAAAGAAAATTAAAATGTTCTTTCCTAATAAAAATTTAAAACTCTGTTTGCAGCTGTGATCATTTGTTTTATGTACGGTGAAGCTTTCCAGCAATGCAACATGATCTCATGTTTGCACAACATCAAGCTTCATTTGAGTATTCTTTAATGCAGTTTGTGTACAAATCTAGTTACACCAAAAGACGAAACGACAAAGGAGTTAATTTAAAAAACCTGTTCTGAATATTTCTGACATGTAAAAATTCTTTTTTTTTTGCAGACAAGTAAACAGCCTGACCTTTTGACACTAAAAAACAACCTTAATCCCAGAGTGACCGTGGTTTACGTGCGCTAAATAAACACGCAGAAATTCTGAAGTGCTGAGTCAAAATTCATCTGGAGGAGCGAATTCAGTCACGGATCATAAATAAAGGGCAGAATTGGATTAAATCAAGATGTGAACAGAGAATGCGGTCACAGATTAAGAATGAATAGTAAAGGGACAGTTAACACAAAGCAGATTATGAAGTAAGTGCTAAAAATAATTCATTTGCACAAACCCGTCTCATCTTCACGGAGTTCGAAACCACCCCCTGGTGCCTAACCCAGGCCAAGCGAAGCATCAATCATTTCTGTTTTCAACAAACAAGAATCTATTGGCAGCAGACCACACATATTTTAATCCAACAATTTATGGACAAATTCATGTGTAATCATAAATTCATAAGATAAGCCTGGTATATTATCTGATCAGCGCTTTCTTGGATTGACAAGGGCAACAGATCGGAGCAAAGGTGTTTTTCTCCAAACAGTGAAAGGTGTCAGAAAGAGTGAAATTGGGTTTTTGAAACTTCAAGCTCTGATGAAGTTGTCCCTGGACCGTGCGGCATGTCCAGCGTGGCCCCTATGCAGATGGATGTTCAGGTGTTCTCTGTGGGGCCTACTTAATTTCATGGTCAGAAGTTAGGAATGTATGAACACAGATTTCTATGGCTGATCAGAAATGCCAACATTTTTTGCATTCTGATTATATTTATTGATTTCTTTGCAGAATTTGCTGCAATTAAAACTATAACCAATCACGCAAGAATGACATTGCATTCTAAACAGGCTGCTGAAATTGCATAAAGGAATTGTTAAAATTACAATTTGTAGATGAGTTTGTTTCTTCATCAGAACAGATTTGGTGAAATGTAATCTTAATTGACTTGCCCACCATTGATCCTCTGGGGTGAATGGGTGCCGTCAGAATGTGAGTCTAAAAAGCTGATAAAAACATCAATTATCCTCAAGTAATCTACACCAGTCTATCGATTAACATCTTGTGAAGTTTCAAGTCTGTAAAAAAAGGAAATGATGAGTTTTTCGCTATAGAACGCAATATTATGGATATACAGAAAGTAACTTCCAAGTTTTCTTGCAAACACACAGCTTTTTGCTTCATGAGAAGTTGACTGATGGGCTAGAGTCATGTGGATTGCTTAAGAATTAATGTGATTTTTTTTTTCAGCCAATTGAACTGTGACGGCCCCCATTCACTTCCGATGATCCATTTGTGAGCAAGTGATGTAACGATACATTTTTTTTCAAATCAGTTCAAATAAAGAACAAATCTGGGTCATTTTTCTTATCTAATTTAGATTTTTGGGTTAGGAATTCCCTTAAAGATCCAAAACGCGTATCGCAATGTCACTGTATTTGACTGAACGCCTGACGAAGCAGGTGTAGCTCCGGGGAACATGTAACACTTGTTTAAACATTAGACACATGTGTGTGTGCACAGTCCTTCTATGTTCTCAGGAAGTTTAAACTACAAGCAGAAACACAGATAACTGGAATCCCGTCACATGTAACATCGGCGAATCTATCAGACCCTTTTTTATAGTTACCAACAGGCCTTTGTTCGAAACATAAGTCCTTCTGATGATTCAGATCATTAAAAATAATAATAAATGAATTGACAATGATTTGTAATATTGAAACATTAATATTAGTATTAGTGGTCAGTCTTAGGTCATTACTGTTGTGTAGATTGGAAAAGTAACCCCAAAATAACCCTAAATAAGGTATGCTGTCTCACATTACTTCCTGAACACTCATTGTTACAGGATTTAACCATTTATCTTAAAAATTTTCAAAGTAAATTAAATGAAATACAAAAACATATCTGATTTTGTCAGGATCCTGTTGTAACTTCCTCTTGAATGTGTACTCATGGTAATAAGATACAATTAGCATGTGTTGCAAACCTTACAATGGATCTTGTTGAAAGCAGGATGAAAATGAAAAGATTCCTGTTGTGCAAGATAAATAAGAACAGTTTCATTAAATCCATGTTTAAAGATTCTTTATAATAAAGATTACATAAGATTTAAACAGTGCAACTCATTGACTTCTGCTAATATCACCACAAAAAAAAGATACCAAGCCAAAAACCAAAGAACTAAACTCAACATAACTAACAAGAAGTCCCAAAAGCAAAATTTGCATGTGCGCTGCTCATACCCAAGGAAAAATCTCGGAATTGTTGTGTCCTGATTACTGATACATAGTCTGGCTACAATATAAAGATTACATAAAGAGGAGCATGTGTCATCGCTCATCTAATCATTCACTAAGTTTGTAAAAATGCAGTGGGAAATATTTTATTGGAATTTCAGAGCATGTCATATGACATGCTGGTTAATGGCAAGTGTTCTAATAAACACACCCTGAACAGATTGAGTGTGACTTTGTAAGACACAGTACACCATCAACTCAAGCTGAGTTTGACTGAGTTGCTAGGTTATTGCTATGTGGTCACTATGATGTTCTTGGTGGGCATAAGAGCACTTTATCTAATGGCTGAAGCCAGAAGAACCTATTCCTGAATGCATGTACTTTTTTCAAAAGTGTCCTCTAGTACTAACCGCATTATCTCAGGACACAGCACATTAATTTACAGTGTATTTTTCCATGCTGGTTATTCCGCTGCACAGCTCTGTTGGCATACATTACAGGCACTTGTCTGTCAATTATTAATCAGCTTAACGCTAAAAGGTGGACCTCTGGACCAGGAGAATGCTGGCATATAAAAAACAATGAAAACATTTATTTGTTGTTTAAATCATTTGAATTTCACTTCAAAAAATCTTGAAAATCACTTGAATTGCTCAATTCAAGCAGACCAAAGGTAAAAACCTTTTACCTACAGTTCTCTTAGCAGTTCTCTAAGCATCCTAACCCCAAAAAAATATGTTGGGAAAGATTCAATTCAATTCATAATTCATTGCAACATCCTGTCCCACATAAAAGTCCATTCTTGTAAAAGACAAAATGCATGATTATAAACTGCATGGCATAGACATAATGTCACACATGGCACCAGATGAGCACTGAAACAGCTATGCATGATAGAACAAGAGCACCAGCACAGCAGAAAATGATTTTGATGATGACGGATGGTTGACCATCAGGGGATCATGTTTACGTTTCCAAGAATCATTACTTTAGGTATTTACTCTTAAAGCCTAATACTTCACTTCACATAAGTGATCCACAGCGTCTTTACAATCAGATTAGGCACAATGACTGACCAATCAAAAGTGTGCAATACCAGCAACTGTGAGTAATAAAAATCCAGACAATAATAGCTAGAAAAATGCCACGGAAGATTACATGTAAGTGGTTCCAGAGAGCAAAAATGCCTTCGAATTGAAGTGATGATGTGACTCAAACACAAAACAGAGAATAGACAAGCATAATTAAGCGCAACTAAAAAATGACTGTAACATTTACATACATTATAGTTTACGAAGCGCGTTAAGAGATTAATTCTTCGGAAAGTCATTCACCTCTCCTTCAGGTGATGCTTCCCAGAAAGCTGCCAGTTAATTACCTGAAACAACTGAAATAAAGGGTTTGAATCTTCCACAGTTCCTGTTACCCTGTTGTTTTAAAGATATACATTTCGGAAAATGTTGTTTTCCCAAGAAGGGTTGGGACTTTTTGCTGCTAGGACGTCATTTATGAATGCCAAAACATTCAGGTTTTGGTTAAGCAAGTTATGCATCCTTGACAATGCGAAGTATAAAAGTCTTTAATCAGCTAAAACCGAACAACTCACACAGAGTTCAATTTAGATTGTCTTGCATCATAAATGTCACATTTTATCTATAACTGTGGCCTCAATGGTTATATTTTTTATTTGTGAGACTAATAAAGCCAACTATATGTATACTAGCTATCAGGCACGTGCAGGGGGGCGGAAGGTGCTTGAGCACACGCCCCTTTCCTCCTAGGTGCCCTTTTCTTGTTTTTTTTGTTTTTCATGTGTATGTGTGTATAAAGCCCTGTCTTTGGCCCACAACAATAAAATGTAACTATTAATCTCAATTTTGCTAAAT
>JAUMHQ010000081.1:13499862-13511207 GCA_032361165.1 Enteromius paludinosus
GGCATTTCCTCTTCAGCATAAGGCAGCATGACCTCTTCAAGTATTTTGTTATAAGCAAATTGATCCATGATCCCTGGCATGCGATAAATAGGCCCGACACCATAGTAAGAGAAACAGCCCCATATCATGATGCTTGCACCACCATGCTTCACGCTCTTCAGAGTATATTCAGTGTTTGGGGGCCGCAGACGGTTTGTCAGACGACCCCCAAGCACTGAATTAAAGCCACAGTACACTCTGAAGACCGTGAAGTGTTACCTAATTAGCCCTATGGATTTTAACCCTCGGATCTCCCGATCCCTCTGGCCGGACAACCGGCACCTGATCCCCAGATAATTAAATGCATGTTAGATAGTGTAAAATTATGATGAATGTGGTGCGTAAGGTTTGGAGATCGATCCGTGGAGTTTGTCCTGGTGATCTGCCTTCTGACAAGAACCTCCTCCTATGCTGGAACACTGAAATTAAGTGTCTGAAATAAAGATGGACAAATGTTAGGGGTGGTGGAGGGATGCAAAAAAAAAAAACGAGATGCCGGATGAGGGAAGTTAGCTCGATTTAAATGAGTATTTCTTAGCTCTGATAGGATGATCGGATAATAGGCTGATTTTTTTGTTTATCACTAAACATCATACAATTTCATACACAAAAAAGCTGAATGGTTTTCTAGTTTAACCTCACATTTAAATTTCCTTTGCAGGAGAAGAAACACTTCCTGGGTGAGAATTATCTACAGGATGGACCAGAGGGAAATGAAATCCGTAAGACCAATGTGGCACAGATCCGTATGGCCTATCGGCATGAGACCTTGTGCAATGAGCTCAGCTTCCTAGTGGATGCTGTCAAATCAGAATCGATGGCTGGAAAAGCTTCATAAACATGGCAGGGCGACAGATTGGCCAGAACACGGGTCCTTATGAGTGGACCAGACATCAGCATAAAACCTTATCTTGCTACAGGTGATGCAACACATAAGCATGGAAATACATCATACTGGTAGCATGGTCATGGTTCTATGCGTCTTGGTGCCTTATGATGGACATAACCTTTCCCATAGTGCCGGGATGGATATATCCATTATATATCTCAAATCAGTTTGTTTGTTTTTTTTTTTTTAAGAAATTGGATATTTCGATAAAACGTTCCTGTTAAAATGATGCTCTGAGGGAGCATACATTTGTTAAATTTTCTATTGAGGAATTCTTCGGGTTTCTTACTTGTACAATGTGTTCTTTTGTTCAGATAAACGTTTTACGCAACAAAAAGGTAGCGGTGCACAAACTGAAATAAAGAAAAAATAATAATAGCCTTGATAAACTTGTTTTTTCGCAACCTGAGATTTTAGGGCTGTTGTTCTCTCGGGCAACCTATGGGGTGGGGTGTTTGTCACAAAATATTGTGTACTCGAACTTGCACATTTTGTACATCAACAGAGATGGTCAAGCTGTTTTGATAGGAAAGAAACGCCTGAATATGTTCAGCAGTATTTAATTATTGCTTTCAAAGTCAAATAAAAAAGGTGGTGTCAAAAAGAGCCTTTCATTGTGTGATTTAATATTCCAGATTAGTAGAAAAATTATTCTTTATTTGCACAACACTGCATCCCAGTGGAAAAGGTGGGAACTGCTACAGCCTTCAAACAAGAACTACAGTAGCTAGAACAAAATATTTAATTCACTTTATTATTCGAGATTTACACAAGAAAAGGGAACACCAAACATCCCAGTTCAGTCCGTATTTAAAATAACTCCTTCGAAAGAACACGCTCACAAAAGAAAACGGCAACTAGTGTCATTTTCTCCAATAAAACTACTACCATTCCTTCCCGTCTCTATAAATCTGTGAGAATATTACACGTTTTTTAAAACTAGATTAGCAGATCTTGATAATTACTAAACTGCCACACATATTTAGACTTGCATATAAAGTTTGATCTATACACATCATTTATAACACAAGTAAATTCCCTAATCCCACAAATTCACAGTCTCTCTCATATACAGTGCAGAATGAAAAGTATAGGATTTCAAACCAGGAAAAAAATATGAAAAACCTCCACTGAAAGCATCAGCGGTACCCTAATAAAATAAAGCTTTCATTTGAAACTGAAGAAAACAAGCAAACTAATCCTTCCTAAATATGTTTCATAATGAATCTTATGAGTCACTTACACATAGATAAGGAGTTCATGTCAAACAGATCACTATAGTTATTCTATTAAACCCAAATATATAAATGCACATCAATGCACAATTAACGTCACAGAATTGTGTGACTAAATTACAGCATCAATACTATTAAACTGTTGCACATGCTGATACTGTGACGCTTATTCAGGTATTACAAGGCCTTTACGGAACAAATGCTATTAAGTGCAGTTACTTCACAAACAAGATAAAACCGCAAGTGCAACAAGGAAATGAAGTTGTTTTACAGCTACATCTTGTCTAGGATTTACCTACATACAGTTCACAGTCACATGTCTATGTATGAATTGGTCAGGTGTTATAATATGATGCGTTAACCTAAAAATAGTATATTAAAAAGTCAAAAACTCAGCCGTTATTGCCTCCAGTGAGTGACACTAAATAGTGCAACAAATACCCGCAGTCGCCCTATGAAATAACTGTTTAAAGAAGGTCATCTGTTATGGGGAGACAGTGAGTATGACAGTGGCACAGTGCTTCATTTTAAGGTCTGTGTGGGTGCCCAGCTTCATCCGCTAGATTGAGAATGTACCCAGCTATATCTTCCTCCGTGGGAGCATCTGACATGACCCATGATTCATTAGCGGCAGTCACCTGAATCCGGCAGACAGGACAGTTTCGGCTCTGACCGCTCCTATATGAGGCACACACAAAAACACAACGGAGCTGGGTTTGTCATTGATGATTAAAATTAATTATCAATTGTGATTTTTTTCATAATGTTGACCAAAACCTGGCATTTGTCTTTATACGTTCAGCCAGTTTAATTAAGGAAAATTCATTATTATTATTATTATTTCAAGATTTTCACGATTTCACAGCTTTGACATTTTACAGACATTTGGTATTCATTTTATTTGTTTTGGTCTTAAAAATTTGGTTTGGCAAATCTTGGATTCAGTTTACAGCTTCGGAAGTAACAATATAAGGGTGAGTAAATGATGACTTGATCCATTAAAGAGAAACCTGTATGACTGTCTTTCTAGTAATGAACACAAAATAAAGCATTTTAAAGAATGATGGCAACCAAATATATGTAAACAATTTCAGTTCCCATTGACTTCCATTGCATTTTTTGTCTATTGGGGAACCATTGGGTTTGGTACAACATGGGGGCGAGTAAATGATGACAGTACATTAATTATTTGGCTGCAATCCATTCATAAATCATGTTAATGAATCACAGATTCTTACCACTTGTCAATACACTTCTGACAGAAGCTGTGTGCACAGGGCAAAATAAGGTCTGCTTTCCCATCCATGCAGATACAGCATTCTTCCTCATCAGTCAACTGTTTGACCCTATTACAGAGCAAATTATGCACTATTATGCATCATGACATCAGGTGCAGATTTGGTCAACAGATCACAATGCTTTCTGTAAAGTACCTGCCCATCCACATGCTGGCCTGGCAGGTGTCTTCTGAAGACAGCGGTCCAGAGGATCCCTCTGCTGCAACCTCTGAACAAAATACTTCAGCTGCCTGACTGGTGATGTCTCTGTAGAGCTGGATGAACTGGTACAGATTCATAATACGGGACGCCTCTACCATTCCATCCTCCTTGTTAATCTACAAGCACACAGAGAGAGCAGTAACAATTTCCATCCCACCCTAGACAAACATCAATCACACACTTCAAATTTGCAGTACAGAGAAAATTACTATATTGCTTATTTTCATTTTAATATATTTTACCTATAAATTCAGAATAATCTCACCTTTGTGCACACTATTCTCACAGCAACTTTCCATAATGCCGTTGCATCAGATCCTGGCTGGACTTCAAACAAAAGATGTTTCTTTTGGCCAGAGGCTAGTTTAGCAGTTCTGTGTATAACAAAAATTCAATCATATTACCTATGACATCACATCAAACTGGATGATGTGCATGTTTTCAGTTTAAACTCCAAACTTAAAAGTAAGCAGGAAATGTAGGGCAGTTTCCCAAACAGGGTTTAAGACTAGTCCTAGATTAAATTAAATGTTACAGCTTTCTAAAATGGAAAAAGCTTGCACTGACATACCTTAAAATACATTACTGCCATTGTTTGGTCTTAAAATTGCTCCCATGTAATGCTTTTTTGTCAGACATGTTTCTAAAAACTACTTAAATCTCCTAAATTTATAAAGACCTAGTCCTGGCTTAATCTAATACCTGTCTGGGAAACCGCCTCATAGTGTTTTTATAAGAAAAAAACAAAACAAATTGATTTAGGGTTTTGGAGTTTATTGCATTGCATTGACAACTTTACACAGAACAGGTTACTAAGGGATTTGTTTTCACACCAAAATCATGCTATAAAGCACACCCTTTAAATTTTGTGGCTAATTTAAACTTTTTTTAATTGGCCATTGCACGTTGTAAGTGCCTTGCTGTAATCCAAATTGTAGCTTTTTTGTAATAAAATTTGATTATTTTCTAACATCTAACTTACACATCATTGAGCTCTGCCACACGACCCAAGAACTCATCATAGGTAAGGTAGCCACTGTCACGCACTAGCCCCACATGTTTGATCAGTTTCTCAGGGAGTCTGGTCACTGCCTGGCCAGAAAACTGCTGGCCCATCTTGGCTCCAGATGGAGGGCTGCTCCAAAACAACTCTAGACCTCATTCAACGCTGGAGGCTCTAGATAAGAGAACGTTGACATGACACATCATGCAGTTTGAAGTTCAAAACAATAAAAAATGTGCTCAAAGGTGTTAAACTCCATCACGGAATTTAAATATTTCGTTATAGGGTTATAGATGGTGGGGTCCAAAACTCTGAGACCACACTGAAAAACTGGGACTCGTAATAGAGTTTGGGGTTAAATTTTGTTGAAATATGTAGAACATTTTTTAAAACAAATGATTTTGTGACACTAATCATGTAAACTTTCTTTCTCAAAATATAGGCTACATAATCTATAAATTGCTTTGATTAGTTTTGAATCATTCTCAAATCAAAGGGATAACTTTTTTTTTTTTTTTTTTTTTTTTTGGTTAAAAAGTAATTATTTTGCCCCCCCCCCCCCCCCCCCCCACATAAAACATTGATCAAAATAAAATTTATGCTTATGTAATTAGTCAGCAAGTTACCCACAGAGACACAATGTGAACGTGATGTGCTAAAAAGCATGGCTACAAATAAATAATAGTAAACTGCTGGTATTAAATGACCGACGAAGGTCTCATGTTGTTTGTGACATTAATGACGAAGCACGTATTTCATAATACGAAGTGAACAGGTGTTTATTTATCTTCTTACCTACCCTATTACTTACCCATAACAGCTAACGTTAACCGTCTTTCAAAAGACGTAACAACCAAGCAGACAAGTGAACCATATACATTTGTTTCATATTGTGAAAAGGCCGTTTTAAATAAAGACGGGGCTGATATAAAACATTTACTGTAGCTACTAGTGTTAGCTCGGCTAGCCAAAACAATACATAAAGACCGTAACGGAAACACGCTCAATACTCGGTATTAGCTACAAACGTACGTGAAACCAGAGAGATGGAAATAAATGACTACAAACCTGCTGACATTTGTTTTATCCAAGCAAATATTCGAGATGACAAGTCAGATGATAACAAGAAAACATTGACGCTGGTTGATGATGTCACGAGCACGCTCAGTGCTATTGAACCTTGATACTTACAGACAACAAGTAGCCTACAACTAAGCAATTGAAAGATACAAATTACTATCATTGATTAGATTATATAATCTTATCATGCAGCGCTATTAAGAACAGCAAACTGAAAAAGTAGCCTAGCATGTGAACACTTTTTCCACCAAAAGAAAAAAAGATGTGCCGAGTCCATATGAGTTCCTTTCCTCTTTAAAACATTTTGTGCAGTGGTTTTACAAAGATGCAGTGTTTTTTAGGATAAGTTCGGTTCTTCTTGTATTTGAAGGATGATGTATTTCCTATTGTTGTTGTCTTTGCTGGTCTGTTCTGGCATACAATGCCTCTCCCTTATTCGCTTCCACATCTCGGTTTCAGTATTCTCTTCTGGGCTCATTCTGGTCCAGGATTTAAACAGCTGTCCTCTTTTACTAAAGGAAACCACACTAGTCAGTGAATAGTAAGCATGAAACTGTTTTCTCATGACAGTGGATTAAACACTTACATTTTGAAATACAAAGCTACTCCTGCCGCTGCCAGCAATAACAGTAACACAAAGGAAATGATGACAAATGTTTTGGTATCTGCTAAATTACAAAAAAGACAAAAGAGAGTGATACAAATATATGTACAAAGGAATTAAATTATTAAAGAGGTGATGTAAGTTTCAAAAACCCAACCTCTAATGGATGGTCTGCCGGGCGTATTGGTTTGGGACAATGCGGGATGACCTGTTGGAGTTGAACTATGCTGAAGTAGAAAATGCGAGGAAGATGAGGTTGAAAATTCGGGTGAAGTTGAAGATAAAAAAGACGGAGAGCTTGTTGTTGTCTGGGAACTGTCACTGAAGTTAGAAAGATTAAGTGTTACAAATGTTGAGGAGGAAGTGTTGAAAGTAAAGGAAATGGATGGGGTGGATGTATGTGGAGGAAGGGATCTTGATGTGTAGGCAGAAGAAGAGGTTGACTTAATGGATGATGGATGGGTTGTTTCAGTGGTATAATGGTTGTTTGATGGTGTTCTCTCTGTTGTAGATTGAGGCCTGCTTGATGTGGTTTCAAATGATCCATCAGGACCTAATGGGCATTTTGAGAGATAATTTACTGACAATCCTAGTTCATTCACTGGTTTTAAGTTTAAAATTACATGTTAGTTAAAAAAACAACAACAACAGCTACAAAAAATAAAAATAAAACATCCGGATGTCATCATATTTGTTTTTTTAAATAACATTTTAAACATCATTGTTCCGAATTCAAGAACACTGATTATCATGATGAATGTATTTTCAGAAACATATTATGACCTATATATAATTACCTGCTGGCTTAAAACAGTAAACGTCAAACATTCTGCTGATGTCAGCTCTCCAAACAGAAACGCCTAACTGGCTTTTACCACATTTTTCGCTTTTCTCGATTCGGGGAATTACTGCGATTTGCTCCTCAACCCAACCAAACCTGTGTGAAAACAAGAAATCTTCTAAGAGTGCAATCTCTTTTAGAAGAAACAGGACCTGTAGAGTTCAAATATAACTTCTAAATATTACACACACATTTCTATTCTGATAGTGACAATACATCTAACAAAATTAATTACATTTGGGTATCTAGTTTATTTGTAGGTCCTAGACATTCATGTCCATATTATATTTATTTTAAAGGAGTTTTTAAAGTGACATATATAAGGCATCCAGGGTTTTAAACATTATTTAAAAAAAAGAATCATATTTCCTAAAAGAGAAGATCAATACCATTTATCTACAATCATATTTTAAATTTGACATTAAATAAATCAATCTCATTAAATAATAATTTACCTGCATGTCTGTAAGCCATTTATGTTTGCTGTTTCCACTTCAGCCTTTGAAGCAATTCTCATTTTAATAGCTTCACATGCTTCTTTGGCTGTGGTGGCATTAAAACTGTAAATATTGCTTTTGGTTTGGATTAACAATACTCCAGAAATTCCATCATTTGTAGGAACTAAAAGCAACCAACAAAATATGTTTTTTTTTAAAAGTATAGATTCATAAAATTATTAAATTGCATTTAAATCAACAGAACAAGAAAGAGACAAACCTACCTTTGATTTGATTCACATCCAGACAGAGTGTGCTTGTAAATAAGAAGAGCGGTAGACATAATTGTAACCAGACTCTAGCCATGACTGCAGAACATGCCACCATGCCACAATATGTTCAGAAGTTTGAACACAATCATTCTGATGATCCTGCAGAAAGAAAATAGGAAACAGGAGGTTGAGGATGATCTGTAAGATGACCTTCACAATAAGGGCATTTAAAGCTAGAGCAGAGGACAAATAAAAAACGGTCATTTCCTGTGGTTGTGTATTAGTTATGTTAACTATATTTTAAATAATTTGATAAATCATGCATATGTATAGACATTGTTGGAAGTTGGCTCTGGGACTGAGAACAGGCTAGTGATGACTTGTCAAGCATGCAGGGAAACATAGAAAGCATCTCCTCTGAATTAACCCCACAGGGGCGGCGTAGAAAATTACAGGAAGTTATTCAAAGCATCCTGTACCATTTTTGCAGATTCATATAATTATTTCCAAATTCCTGAATCGGAACATAAACACATTTTTCCTTAATTTTCTGAGAGCAGATCAAATAAACCACCATGACGAAAGGTTTTGACTATCATTTTCATAATTATTCATGTATTAAAAGTTTGTGCTCTCTGCTTCTTTTATATCGCAAGTCACAAAAAATTGAAATAAATAATAAATCTGTTTTTGTTTAGTTGTTATGCAGTTAACGGTTATAGCAAAACCACAAACAGAGATATCTGGGCCAGTGGAACTTGTTCTTATTTGTGCTGCTTCACTCTGCCTGAATAATACATTTACAATGGAGGAGCTTGAATTTCCTTCCTCTGTAAAGTGAAGGGAATCAATCTTTGTATACTATACTTGTAAAGGATCTGGTGTTAGACTATTATTAGGGATATAATTCAGAAAAATCCAGAATAATAATTTAAGTATGCTATTTATATGTTTTACCGTGTTATTCACTTGTGAAATTGTGAGAATGAGTGATGGCTAAATATATTACTATATGAAGTCTATTATTGTTTATTGTCTTAAGCTTGCTCTTAGAAGAAAGCTCTGTGTGAACAGCCTCATAAGGGGTTAGTGCCTGTTGACATAGAATAACAAAGACAAAGCAGTACAGTTGAATGTGAAATTGTGTTCAGCCCCTTGCAAGCAACTAAGCAACATATGAAAATGGCAATGTCATTGCAGCCTGTGCTATTCTCTCTATACACAGGATGCAAGTTGTTAAGGGCCCCTGAATCACCAGGGGGCCCTCTTGCTCTCAAAAATGAATTATTAGGTTAGTGCGATTAATAGAAATTTGCTTAGGTTTTTTTTTTTTTGGCTTCTAGTGACTATGAAAATCCAAGAAAAGTGCTGCACTGTTGCCCTTCCTGCATAACATCTCCTTTCTGAAATATATCCCCAGAAGGCTTTCTGTGCCTGTGACAAGACATGTGAGACATACAGACTACTTGGGGCTTCTGGTTTGCAAAAAAGAAGAAAATGAGACAATCATTCACTGCTATTCTCTGAATAACTTTAGTACCTTTAATCTGAATCAACATGACGGGCACCCTGACAAAGTTGACAAAGGTCCCCACAAGTCAAAGACCAGTACCAATTGCCATTATAATACTGAAATCCTCAAAGATGGGTTCAACATTTTTGCCTAAAGAATGATAAAATAAATAAATAAAAAATGTCAAGAGACTGATATTAACTGAGTCATACGTAATGATCAGAATATCACAGACAACCAACCGTAACACTGTGTTTCTTGGTATATATCAGTCAGATTTTCTTTAAAAAGAAGTAAAATCTAGTCAGTCTTCAGTTCTGGCATCATTACCAATATGGTGACCAGCTCATTTCAGGATGTTGAGAGGCACTATAGTGCAATTAGTCAAGGATGAGATGAGTTGTGTTTGATCCCTTGTGGTAGCGTACAGTTTCTGCTCCCTGTGAGTTGGTATAACATTTCCTCATAAATTATTGAACTAGTGCTGCGTGTTGGTGAGTCTCCTTAGTTCCCATTGCATTCACGTCTACAGGGACGTTGGGTCGGCAGGAGGAAAACACATTTCACAGCGGCTCAAAATTTGAAGTTTGCATCTGGTTTCAGCATCCAGTCAGAGCCATGAACCTAAGGGCCAGCTCTCATGCAGAGCTCCAGGCTCTGACTTCACTGAAGACCCCTGCTTCAGACAGTGGTACTTTTAAGTCTCTTTCTCACAGCAGCAACAACATGAGTGGCCGATTCGAAAGCATAGAGGAGATTAAAGGAGTTTCAAAACCCACGCACCCTCCTCGAAGACCTGTGCGTGCAGTCCGACCCGTGAGTGCTCTGAGTGCCAGTGGCTCCTTCCTGCAGATCAACCACCTGCAGGGAGAACTAGTGAGGAAGAGGAAGGTAGGTGCTGACATGATACAGAACATTAAGGCAATGCCCTCTGGGCCCATTCAAAACAAGGGTGTGCTTTAATAGATCACACACATTAATTGTTAACAGAATTCTGTATTTAAGGTCTTTCTCAAATATTCTGATGCAAGTTAAAATAAATAAATAAATAAAATATTGTGTGTGTATACAAAATCTACTAAATATAAAAAAAAACAACTAAATGACTAAAACTAAAATGGGAAAATATAAAAATATAAACTGATGTAAATGATAATAGTAGCTCAATTAAAGAAAAAAAAAAAGCTGAAACATTCTCCAGAATATATTTTGTGTCTTACTGGATGCATACCCTGCTGAAAAAGCTGGTCGTTTTGCTAGTTTATGATGGTCCTTTGCCAGCACATGACCAGCATAAACCAGCAAAAAGACCAGCAAAGGACGAGCATAAACCAGCATCTCAGCATCAAAACATAACCAGCATATGCTGTATTTTTCAGCAGGGTAGTCCCTCATTTTCACTGTATTTGTGTTGTTCAGGAATGTGAAGACCTAAAGAAGGAGAACAAGTATCTGTCTAACGAAATTCACATGGAAAGGATCATGATGAGGACTGAGAGTGAGCTCACCATGAGAAACCTGCGCAATTTCAACCAGGAACTCCAGGCCCAAGTTAAAGAGGTGTGCACAAGACACGTCAGTGTGGAAGAGCAGAAATGTTGCTAGTCAACATCGAAATACTATAGTCAAGAAGCGGATAACAAACTTATTTCATCTCTGCTCCCAGACCTTGCAAATATAGGCTACATGTATTTTTGTGTGTCACTGAGTGCCTCTCAGAAATGTTCAACTTGGAAATAGAGCTTATTTACTGGTTTAAAGGGGAAAACATTATCATGGGCTCTCAAGTTTTGAAGACAGGCAAGAGTGACATCTCACCGCCCCCCCTGTGGGTGAACGAGGAAGATGGTGAACAGTTTCAGGATGCTTTTTTCATTGGTTGTTGCGTTAAATCTTACCCAGATACAATAGTGCTATTTTCTGATTGGCTATT
>JAUMHQ010000081.1:13555962-13575543 GCA_032361165.1 Enteromius paludinosus
CCACAGGATCGTCATCAAAAGGGCACGCCATGCTCAGTAACCTTCTGAAACAAACTTACCCTGGAACATAACCTGCTGCCCAGCAAGTAAAAAGTAAGTTCCTTTGGTTACATACATTCCCAGAAATGTATCTCCGTTTTTGGAACCGAAAGTTGAGGTTATCCACTAACTTACCCTTAAACTTCCCCGGGTATGTCACATAACCTGCTTTCTGGAACGGACCCCAGGGAACAAAATAATTCCGCAAGGAACTGCAATTCCAGGTTTTTAAACAGAGATGGTGACAAAGACTTTGCTTAAGCCAGGACTAAGAATTAGTTAAATTAATATATTTAAGCAACTTTTACAAAATTGCATTATAAGAAAATGTTACAGGTGTGCATCCTACTGTAGCACAGAACAATTACACTCACATGTTTTAAGATATGTCAGAGCAAGATATTTTCATCTGAGACAGCTCAAAGCCTTAAGCCTTAAGCCTTGTCTGTGAAACTGGGGGAATGACTTTCATTTGTTTCCTGGTGTGCTTAGACCCTGGTTGAATTAATTATTCAATGACAGACTCACTGTTTTTTTCCCCCAGACTGAACAAATACAATGTAATTTGTTTTATTTCTGAATGAATAAGTGTGTTTGAATGAACTGGCTGAATGTTTCAGTGACTCATTTGTTTCATTCATTGAATCATTGTTTTAAAATGAATCTATTTAAATGAACACTAAAATAATTCACTCATAAAGACGGTCACTCTTTGTAATATGCAAGTCAAATTTCCACCAATTGCACCACCAAAAACTGTTCTAGAACACAATGGCAACATTTTTTTCTAAATAGTGATATGTGGGTAAAAATCAGAGAACTTATTTTAGCTCACCAATCAGTTAGATACAATTGCAAAGGGTTTCTCCAAGAGAGGAGAAACTTAATGACAACAGGGATTTCTGGCAATTAAGACAATTAGTTCATTTGATTTACATTGCTGCAGAGTGTGGAATACTGCAGTGCACAGATGGGCATGCTGAATTGGCTTGAGCAACGAGGAGTTGAGTCAAGGAACTCAGACAAACAAATATCTGGCATGAAATCCTGTCCCTGTTGGCAGGAGAGATGAAGTGAGACAAAATAATTTTGATAGTTAGCTTGTTGTTATAAGTGAGAATGTTATGTGAGTTCACATCAAAATGAATAAAACTGCAGTCTATCCCATTAGAGACAAATGTGCAAGCAACAAAATAACTATTTGGTTTATTTATTAAGCACTGTTGTCATCAAACCCTATTTACAGATGTTTCACCTTCATCATCCTCACCATATAGAATCTCACCATATAGCATCCCTGTTGAATTAATGCTAGAGAATGAAACTCCAAGTGCGCCTACTTGGCACTTAGCACGTGTTTGAACTCGGGGGTTAGGAGGGATCCATATAATGACAAGCAAATGATGGTTCCAAGTCTCTCCACCATGATTCAATGCAAATGCATTCAGAGAGCATATCAACCTCAAAGGACAAGCGTAAACACTTTAAGAGCGTATCGATCTCACCATGCCACTGGATTTAATAGGCTTTGTGTTTCTGACCAAATCCTGAAAATTTCTACCTTCATCTTCAAGCCCGCCGAGAGCAGGGTTAGATAAACCTGAATCGATGTGACCTAGCACACTCACATTTTTTTAGACTTAGATAACGATGATGATTCTGTGAACTCTGTGGTGTACCACCAAGTAAAAGTGATTCGCAGTAAAAACTATAACCTCTTTAAAGCAGTTAAGTGCCTATAAATGTACTGCAGTTGTTCACAAGCTAAAACATCCAATAAGGCTGTGTTACAACTCCCCCAATTAAATCCAGCATGAGATCTGTTTCACACTCTGTGACATTTTTAGAGAACACACACTGACAGACAATAACATCAGTGAGGTGTCTTGATTGCTGTATAACTGTGATTAGAAAACAAGGTTTTCCTTGTAAAGTTGGATAAAAACCCTCTCTCTGGCTCCCTAAAAGATGGGTTTTCACTGCATTACTAATTTAAAGCCTCACAGCTGCCCTGACTAGGTGAAAATTAAGATGTGCATCACCTATCTGCTTGTCAAATGAACAACCCCATTTGTCAAGAAACAAGGTATTTCTGCATGCGCAAAAACACATGCATCTGCAAAAATGTTTGTCATGCATATACATCTTCATACAGTATGTATGGCTTTTCCAGTGTAAACTTGCTCTGTAGCTCACCTGGTACAGCAGTGATGCAGAGTCCTGCAAAACACATAAGTGCTCCAAGCCGTGTAAAAATGAGGTAAAATGTCATGGTTGCTGGAAAAAAAAGATTTTTATTGGATTAAGTATAGGTTTTATGTTTTTTAAAAATACGAGAAGTATTAATTTTGTGCCATTGGGCATTTACTGAAATGCTGTGTGTGCATGAACCAACATAATGAAATTAGTGTTTATCTTTTTGGGGGAAAATGCACTTGCCTTTTAGCACCACCAACTTGACATTTCATTTTGAAACTGCCATTAAAGAAAGCAGCATCAAATTATTTTTTTTATTTTTGCAAAAATGTAACCACATTTTGTGAGCCTAGGTTGTGCATACCTGTGTGTTCATCAAATGTGTAAATAAAACAAATGATTGGTTTGTTTTGCAAGAAAATACCATTTCATATATACATATATATTTGCAGTTTTATGTTTAATTTAATATTACTTGCCCTTTCTTCGTAATTTTTTTTAAACACACCAATATTATTATTATTGTGTTATGGTACGCATTGTAAGATGATATTTACTCTATCCAGCTGTGCTTCTGTGCAAAGCGACGGCTGTGAGTAATCAATACGAGCTGCATATCTTAAATAAAATAGCCCTCTAGTGGGATACGCTCACCACTGTAGATTTTACGCTCTTAGAGATTTATAATGTATTCATTAGCTTTCTAAATATGCTGGGAAATCCTGCCCAGACAGGAGTATACACACACACATACCCTTGGGAGCATGAGCTCATTGGGTTTGTTGTCAGGGAATGTTGTGGACTACAGAGCATCAATGACAAACTCCTAGATGAAGTACAGTCGAGTGGTAAAACCTCTTAGATGTTCCTATTATAGCCCATATTCACACTCTTTTCAATGGTTTCCCTCTGGGATCAATTCTTTCTGGTTCTTTGACTCTGTCAAGGTTGCTGGTGATGTGTTGAAAGGGCTTTTCATCTTCTGCTTCTTGTTAATTTTAGTAACAGTTTGTATTTTCCTTTTGAGTTGAAGACATATCTGTACCTGAACTTTATAGGTACACCGTCTTGTAGAACATTCTGGAGTATAAAGTGAATCTTTTTTCTGTATAAAAAACACATAAACTATGAGTTCATCAGAAAATAAAGCAGTGTCATCCTTCAGGAAGTGCACATATTTATAGCTTTATTAGGTGACAAACAGAGTCAATTTTACACTGACACTGTACTAAAGTGATTTGCTATTGACAGATATTTAAGACAAACAGAAAGTACATTAACATGAGTTGTTATATAATTATAATGTCATACACTGTAGACTCACTTTTGATAATTTAATCTATAAAAATTAGAAGGTAAACACTTAATAATAAATAAATACTTTTCACAATTACCACTGAAATAATTTAATATTAATCAGATTTAATAAATGTTTTTTGTTTGTTTCTTTTCATTTTATGTTTGGTTAAGGTATAGCATATAAAAGCAGTCTTTTCCAGAGCAGCTTTGCACAGGTCTGGTTGTGTTTGTTTTGACAGCAGCCCGGTTATCAGATGCCAAAGAATGTGTCCTTTGCCTTCCACTCACTCTGCAATTTGTAAGCATTGCACAAACAGGCCAATTATCTTCATACCCATGATTCCATCACAACCTTTGACCCCAACCTTCCTGACATCCATTCGCCGCTGTGGGTGATGCTCACAGAAATATAGGGTGGTGTATAAAAAGTTGGAAAGAGAGCAGGACATCCTGCACTGTGGTCACAGTCATTAAAAATATTGTGTTCATCAACATTAGACTAATTTCGAGTGCATGGAGTAAATGAAGGATATGATCTGCACAAGAACATGATGGATGTGCTTTTCTAAACTAAACTTCAGTTAATCCGTTTCAGTGGGGTATTTGGTTTACGTAATTGGAAAGGAAATTGCAAATTCAGTAGAATAACAATATCCAGACAGTGGTTACAGATCATTTCACAAGTTCGCTCTTCCTCATAATCTTGAAGGATGAATTTGTAAGCAAATTTGGCGTGCTGTCCGGGGGTGAGCCGGGAGGACAGCGGACTCTGAACCCTAGTGGATTGAACCCTAGCCAAGCCAAGAGTTCAGCGTCCGGCTCGGCCCCTGCATGCCCCCCATAAAAGCTTTGAGGACAGCAGCCAAATGCGTTGCCCCTCCAAAGAATGCGTAAAGGAGGATGCTGGACGGGTGAATAGTTAACTGGCCAGTTGCTCTTTGGGGGTTGTATAGGGTTTTTTTTTTGCTGCGTTGTGGGTGGACTGGAACGGGGCTGGGTTGGTGAAACCGAAACATGTGTTAGAAGGTGGATAAAAATACGAGTAATCAATAAAATATGTGTGTGGTAATTAGGGTAAAAATATGGTAGGCTTTTGCGGGGTGTGGGGGGAGGGGTCTCTGTGGAGACGGGGTGGGGCGGAACCTCTGTGGAGGTTCGAGATTTCTGTGTGGGAAAGAAGAGGGGTTGGGATGCTTTTGCGTCGGCAGGGGAATAGCGGGGCGGGAAATGAAAACCTCTGCGGAGGTTTGGGACCTCTGCTGAGGTGGGATAGAAGAAAAAGAGACCTCTGCGGAGGTAAGGGGTTGGGATGCCTCTGTGGAGGCAAGGGGGTGAAACCTCTGCATAGGTTTGGGGACCTCTGCGGAGGTGGGATAGAAGAGAAAAGACCTCTGCGGAGGTAAGGGGTCGGGAAGCCTCTACGGAATCAAGGGAATGGAACTTCTGCGAAGGTTTGGGAACCTCTGGGAAGTGGGATAGGAGAGAAAGACTTCTGTGGAGTTAGGTTGTTGGATGCCTCTGCGGAGGCAAGAGATGGAACTTCTGCGAAGGTTTGGGGTAGGATAAAAGGCAGGCCTCTGTGGGGGTAGGTTGTTTTTTTGCAAAACTGTGTCGTAGGCTGCGTGGCGTGGTTATTGGAAGCGGGGCTAGGGGGCCTCGGTTGGGGCTGGGAAAGCCGGAGGCATTCCTGAACTTTGGGCGGGGCTGGTGAGGGTTTGCATAGCTTGAAGGATAGAAGTGGAGTCTGAGCGGATGTAATTTTTAAAAGATTCTGAGCGGCAGAGGGATTGGATTTGATTGGGGGCGAGGCCTGTCTCGGCAGCTGAAGTGGCGGCTCCAATTCTGAAGGAGTGGGAAGAAAATCAGTCTCCGGTGGAGACTCCGGTAGAGGCGGGAGGGGCGACAGGTTGGAAAGAAGTAAAGTTGGGAAGACAAGAAGAAGAGGGGACCTGGGGTGGGTATGCATAGTTTGTGCGGGAGGGCCCGGGTTGCTGGTAATCTGAGGGAAGAGAGAGAGGAACGTTAGTACGGTTGGTTGTGCTTGCGGCTGGGTTATTGGGTTGGAGGGAGCTTGGGGGAATGGCGGGCCAGTTGGAGAAATAATCTGTGATAGCTTGGTGCAGTTGGGAGGCGGAGATACTGCTGGACTGTCCGGATTGGCTGAGAGGCTGTGGCTGGCTGGTGGACGACTGTGGCTGGCTTGTAGATGGCTGGAATGGGCCGGCATGCTGCTGTTGCTGGATGGTGGACGGCGGTGGAGTGTTGGCGGCATCTGGAGCGTGGCCGAGGCTGGCGGAGGGTCTTGGGCAGCCGGATCGGCGGAGCGAGGAAGGTGGTGCAGGCGTTGGGTGAGTGGCTGATTTTTGTAATCTTTTTCTTGGCGGAGGTGTTGCTGGTGGAATGGCGTCCGGGAGATTCAGTTCTGTCAGTTCTGGTTTATTGGCTTTCCTGGAAAAGTTAATGCCTGTGGCTGAAAGGGACTGGCAGAGTGAAATGATTGTCCATTTTCCAGTTGTTGATCGGGCAGAAGGGTAGGATGATGCCGGGGATGGTTGAGGAGGTCTGGTGGGAGGAGGTGAATGAGAGCGGAGTCTCTCATGGAGTTGCTGGCGGGTCTGCAGGTTGTTGGCTGGCCGGAGCTTGGGCTGGAGTTGGGCGAGGAGCAGGATCCTCGTGGTGGTAATCTGAAGAGTCGGAATGAGACATCTTGTTTTTTAGTGAGAGTAGCGTTAAATCTGTTCATGCACAAAAGACGAGATGCAGAAGGGAAGAAAAAGGGGTTATTTATAGCGGGTAGGAGGAATTTGATTGGACAGGTGTAATGAGGAGATTGATTAGATGATGCGGAGCCAGCCGTGATTAATCGTCTACCGCTCCTCCCAAAACCAGTTATTTGAAAAAAGTATTTAGATTGAAATTGCAAAATTGAACAAAACATACCTGTGTCAAAATATATATAAATATGTGATTAAAACTACCCTACTAATAGCACATTGTTCTCAAACAGAAAAAAGAGAATGTTACAAAACTAAATGAACAAACTTTCTTCTCTACTTAAACCCCCACTGTGTTTAATCAGAATTGGGTTTATATAGATAGATTTATAAAAAGATACTTTGAACATGGTCTTTTGGGAGAATACATGCCATTTTTTACTTACAGATTTCCTGTAGCTTTCTGGACAAATATAAACCAAATCAAGACAACATCAATCAAACAAACAGCAAAGTTTTGCTGAAAAACCTTTGAGGAACGTGGAATTGGAAAGTGGCTTTGAAGCTGATAAAAGATTGACTGTTTATTTTCACGAACTGATAAAAGGTACCTAAAACGAGATAAATTATTTAGGGCAAAGCATACTTTCCATACTAAAAGGTTGCTTCTTTCAGATTAACTGATCAAATGGTGTTGTTGAATAAATACAATGAAAAAATACAAAGTACAGTTTCTGCTCTGCCTATAGTCTTCTGGCATAATTTTTTTTTTTTAATTAGACAGCTTCTCTGCACCTGTGGCCTTATGAGAGCAGTGGATGCACAATTCAGAATCACAGATGCTGTGTGTCAGCCAGGTATTGTTTGTATGTTTCATAAATACATATCCTGTTCATTTGGTGTTATCTTTTAGCATGTAGCATATACAGGAAGGAAATAATCGTATTTCTAACAAAATTTACCTTTGACCTCTGTATCTTTTAGAAGGCAGGTTATTTTTGCCTGATAAGCTCATTAGCTTGAACTCATTAGTTCTATGGAGGTTGAATCATGCAGACATGCAGTACATTCTTCATGTAGTTGACTGTGCCCTTGATATGCCCAGACTGCATAGACACCAGTTCAGCTGAAGTTTTCTGATTAAGGTTCCTTATTCAGAGAGATCTTTGATTCACACTGACGACAATGTGCTAGCCTGTGGAAATGTGTAGTTCGGGCCAAGAATAAAACTGATCTGTTGATTAGATATTTTGGTGGACACATTCCAAATGAGTCTGTAAGAAGAAACTTTGCAAGGGTGGCCAATAGATTTTGTAATTCACCAACAGTCTCACGATCAATTTGTACGTATTCGTACGAGGTGCAAAATTCATGCTAATTCGTACAATTTTGTACGATTGTCTAAAACCCCCATGAAGGGTAGGTTTAGGGGCAGGGTTAGGTTAAGGTAATTCGTACAAATTCATCCGAATTGGCAACTCATAAAATACGTATGATTTAGAAGAAATCATATGAATTTGTATGAGTGAGGTCATTAGAAATAGCCACCTCATAAAATATGTACGAATTGCCATGAGATCAGGTTGGATTCACCTGATGAGATGCAATAGTCCCGAGGCAGAGGGCGAGACAGAGAGTACATTGAGAGTACATCTGTGTAATCAAATTAGAGTTTTCAGTATCTTTATATTATTCCTATTGTGATTTCAGAGCATGACAATGTTTATTATATTACAGAGAAGGTTATCAAGCACTGAGCTCTTATAATGCATTATCCGAACGAGGTCATTATGCAAATGAATTGTCACAATGTACTGCAGTATTTTAAAATGCTGTGAGTTGACAAAACCCAGTTGTACTAAATAAAACCATTTCATTTGCAATTTGTTTATGGCAGTACATTAATGCAATTAATGATTAGATGCACAGTAGTCTAGTGTAGCCAGAACTTTGACTAGACTGCAAAAGGTCTGGTCCATATTCTGGCCATGTACTGCCCTCATAGATAGGAAAAGTAGTCTGTATTGTTCATGCATGTCACTTAAGGGTGAGATTATCTGAGATATTTTATGCTACAGTAATGTGTAAAAACATTTAAATAATAGCTATAACAGCTTCAAACATTTCTTTCGAAAAGATTTAATGTCACTAACCTTGCAAACTTTGGCAAATGCAATGATCATTTTATTCTGTGCTTGCTGTGTTAAATGAATAGATTCAACAGAAATTAAAATTTGCTGAAAATTTTCTCACCCTCAGGCCTTCCAAGGTGTAAATGAGCTTGGTTCATCAGAACAGATTTTGAGAAATTTAGCATTTCATCGCTTGCTCACCAATGGATCATCTGCAGTTTTTGGGTGCCGTCAAAATAAGAGACCCAATAGCTGATAAAAACACCACATTATTTCACAAAGTAATTTACATGACTTCAGTCATTTAAAGTCTTGTGTAGCAAAAAAACTGCATATTTTTAATAAACAAATCAAACAGGTATGATGTTTTTAAGACAACAGATTTGAGTTTGATAATGCAGCCTTTCTCGTTACAAAAAGTTGCACGGATTAAACACTGTTTATAAGTGAAAACAATTGAAAAACATTTGGATTGTTATGTAAGGGGGCAACAGGGATGGACTTTTTTTTACTGGAGGAAGCGTAATTATTACTCATAATTTGGCCAGAAACAAAAATTTGAAGTTAAAACATTTTAATAATGGATTTACTTCTAACAAACGAAAAGCTTTTTGCTTCACAGTACATTTATTTATAGACTGGAGGCATGTCAATAATTTGTGGATTGTTGTGATGCTTCTATTAATTATTTTGACTCTCATTCTGATGGCACCCATTCACTGCAAGCGATGTAACGCTAAATTTGTTTTGATAAAAAAAATAAGATTAATTACACCTTGGATGTGTACGTTTTCATCAAATTCTCATGTATGGGTGATGTATTCCTTTAGCTAAGACCTTGTAAACACTATGTAGCATAAGGTCCTTTAGTTAAACAAAGACATGTATTTGGAAGAAAACATGAAACATTAAGTCGGGAATCTTGGTGTCATTTTGGAATGCAATCTTAATTTCAGTAGCCATTTAATTAATCTGAAAAATGTGAAGAATTAGAAGCTTTATATCCAATCAAGACTGAGAAAAACTATTTCATGCAATCATCACCAGCAGGTGGACTACTGCAACTTACTCCTTTTGAAGCTAACTCACTCAGAAAGACCATTACACATCTGCAGTTCACAAAATATTGCTGCCAACCATGACTCTGACCTGAAGTCCCCCTACCCAGCCCCCCAAAAAGCAAAAAGGCAAAAATAAAAATAAGTTAATTAATTATAAAATAATACTATAAAAAAGTATATATCTATATCTATATATATCTATATATATATAAAATAAATAAAATGCATTTAACAAAAAAAAGATTGGGTAAAGATGAAAAATATAAATATGTAAACACATACATATGTAAAAATACTCAATCAAATTAAATATGTTAAACATCTAAGAATGCGTATATGTAATTGTATGGTTTTTAAAATACTTTGAATTACCGTTGTAGCCTATGCACCTTTGCCTCACCTTTGAAATGAATAGCAAGCATGCTGTCTTGTCACTGGCTGCGTCGATCTAACAGTCTGTTGTTTTTAGCGTTTCGCCGTCTTTCTAGCAGGCTCATCACATTGGGTGACTGCTCTAGGCTGCCTGGGGTCGCACCACGATCGAGCATCTCGGCGGCTGCGCTCACATCCTCAGTCGGCATGAGAGGAAGGGCACGGCGGCTGCAGAGAACCGACTGCGTCGCGATAATTACAACCAGATTTCTACCAATGTTGTCAACAGCACCTGGATCCGGGTTGGTTGTTTAAATTAACACGGGGCAGACAACGTGGCTGGAAAGGGAGTCTGCAAAGACGTCAGACTATCTAGTGAACTGCCTACATAGACAGCTTTTTTGGACATTACACCGCGTTCGTGCGCGCTCCGGGCAGCATTCGTTCACTGTCGCTGTCCACACACACATGTATAGTATGTGTGAACGTGCGGAGAAGTTGAAGATGCCACTCTGAATCATCTGGGCGCTTGGATCGACGGTAAGAGCACGTATTTATTATGGGGGAATTCAAATACTATTTTCAACTTGATCTTGTTAAGGAGCATATAGGAACTCGCACCTGTGCATTCAGTCTGTTTCTATCAAAACAATCTTTCACATTTGCATCTGTGTTGGGTTTCGTGCCCAAAGCTTCAAAGTTGTCAGATGCTTTTTCCTCTGCACGCTGTTGACATCTGAGGTATTTTAAGGGAAATAATAGGTGACTCAACTGGCATAAAGTAAGGACAGATATAAGCTACATGTGTAATATCTCCCTTAAGGCATTGAAAGCTTGGTATGACTGTAATGGGTGAGATTTAGCCTGTTTAGACAATGTGAACTTTATGGAAGGTTGTGGCTTTGCATTCTGCTGTGTATTTGTATTCTTGTTTAGTCTTAAATTCTGGAAAAGACTTCTCTTCTTTGTAGAAGCTGAATGTGTTGTCAAAGAAGCGCTTGCTTCACTCATGGATGTTTTAGAGCATTTCAGACACACATCTGGCAGGGAATTATGTGCATGTGGTTTAACAGGGGCTTAACTTTCGCGTACGTTTGTTTAAGATCTAGCTTAATCAAAGTTAAAATGACTGTAATTTAGGAAGCTGAATCTTTAAGCAGTTTTAGAAGTGTCCTCTTGTGTGACAAGGGTCAGAAATTATCCATGGCTTGGGAAAAACGACACCAAATGGTTCAAATGCCCCAAACAATTATAAAGTATTTTATCCATTTTAAATGATATCCTATTGTCTAATTGTAGTTTCGGTCTCTGAGTGACCTGTAGTTGTAGTTTTTTGATGAAAAATAGATATTAAATATTTGATATAATAAAATGAATATAAAAAAAAGAACATTCAAAACTAAATCTATCATAATAACCTATTCAACTGGGCAAATAATGTATAAGTGCAAATTTCTGAATGTGCTATGGCATGTTTCTCAGCATTTCTCTGCACTATTGCTTGCAGTGTTTATTACCATATTAACTAAGAGTTTACATAGAATAAATGTACTTTTTAAAGTTTATTTTTCACACTGCAAGACAATTTAAAATGAGCTAGTAACAATGATTTTAAATAGTGTCTGGTTACAGGATATACGAGAACCTTCAATTATGGACATGTCATTTCTAACTTAAAATCTTGATGTTGAATAAAAATAAATATATGAAGATTTTATGTGTGAGCCACTCACCCAATTACAGTCTTGAAAGAATATGAGTGGTTTTAAAAGATAACCCCGGCTTTCACAATATCTTACAAGCCCTATCATAACCTCAGAGCAGCATCTGAAATACTTTGAGCCATTTGGACCAGTAGTTCCTCCCCTAGTGGGGTAAATCATTCATTGCAACAGATACAATCATACTGTGAAGGCTTTCTATATTTCATGAAACTCAAGAGATCTCGTCTCAGGTGTCAGGTATTCTTTTTATTAGAAGTTCAGTATTTTTATAGCATGCATTCAACACTGTTATTTTAAATTACGATACATGACGTAAGGTAAATGGTTATTGCCAAATCTTTTGTTGAATTTGAATGTTTTTATCTTATAATGAAAAGCTGAAATGTTTATTAAGATTTTATGATTAGTTAAAAAGCACAGCAGTGTGATGAATGGATATCATTAAAGGAACAGATGGGGCTTGCGTGACATGTCTTCTACCGTCTCTCTATTCTGTCCTCAGTACTTTTCGACCTGTGGGCAGTATTACCGATTCAGACATAAAGCTGCACTCCATGCGCTTTAGATTGGGAACCAGCGCCCATGTTTAATGCATCTCTACCCTCCTAGACTGTTGAATGTGCAGGAGTGTCTCAGAGAGAGAGAGAACATTTCTAATGAGAATAGTATTTTAGATGCAGTAAAGCCCTTTTGTGAGAGGAAAAGTCAAAGAGAGACTGAGATTAAATAAAAGAAGGGTTTACCAAGAGAGTGAATCCCCTCCGTGTATTTCACTTAGCTCAGTATAGCTCACTTTTGACTATCAAATCTGCAAAGCCTTCATTAATAGTTTGTAGTGATGTTCTGTACCCAATTGTATCTTCTCTTTTTTTTTAGATGGATAACATTTAGAAGTCAAATTAAAGTGGATGTGTAACTGATTTTGAGTGTGTTACTGACAGTCTGTTTTGTCCAATATTTGGAAAACTAGCAGTATTAGAGGTTGCAGGACCTTGTAGGTTATTCATGGCACCGTAACATTCAAAGCCCTTTGAGGGAAAAAAATCAACCATTTATATTTTATACACACCTCTGTGTTAAACTCAGGACCTCGACAGTATGGTTTGAATTTAAACCTTTAATCATAGCGAATCGGCAAACTCAGTTATCGGGATGATGTTTTATATTACTACTGCTGCTTAGTTTAGCTGAGAGGAAAAGTTGCAAATTCCAGAAATTGTGTATGATTACCTTATAGCAAAGTTCAACACTAATTGCACCGTTGGGATTCCTGAGGGAGTTTTAATAAACTGCTTTCCACACAGTAAGGGGGACCCGCAGCAGCACTTGGCATTAGTGTTTCTCCAAAGGCTTAAGCTGCAACATCCCGCTTATCAACTCATGAGTGTCTTTTCATGAGCGAGTGAGCCAAGTCAGATATAAGGAGCGTGGGTCGGCATTATTCAACAGACAATTACACGCATTCCGAAAGCTAGAATCCTAACATCCAGCCGTGATCCTGCTGAGGTAAATGGTAATTAGCTGTCCTATTTTAATCCACTATAGATGTGCTCTGACATGAGGATGCCAGGCTTTGACTGTGGCAGAGGATTAAGGTGCCCCGTGAATGAGAATAGCAGGTGGGAAAGGTGTGTCAGCGTTGTCTCACCCCGCTCTCGTGTGTATCCACAGTCTTCATCGCTGTTCTAGTGCTGACCTCTGATTGGGCACTTCAGTGCTAAGAACGCTCACCCTGAACAGCTGTTATGATGTGAATAAAGGTGCGGGCACACTGGCTTTAAGCATGTTAAGTTTCCTAACAATGATTAATGTCAACAACTGGTGTTTAAAATAAATAAGAAAATAACTAATAACTTAAATTTAGCAACAAGGTTCAGTTTTGAATCACAAATAATTCTAACTTTATATCAATATTATTAATATTATTGTAGTTGTTATGATATTATTATTATTATATATTATATATATATTTATATTCTAAAATATTATTAATATTATATTTTATTAATTAAATAATATGATTAACAACAACAACAATAATGATGATAATGATAATAATAATAACAAAAACATTTATATGACTGCTACTACTAACAAATAATTCATTATTTAAATGATGACTTAATGGTAATTCAGAATGGGAAAATATAGCATCTGCTCCAAGTTCCTAAAAATATTGATCAGCAACAGGATAGTCTTCTGTTTGAGATAAATAATATATCAGATAATACAATTTTATAAACATATTATAATGTAATTATTATCAGTATTGTTATTCATATTAATTATAAAACATTTGTGATGATGATGATTATTATTATTATTATTATACATTTACATTACTACTAATACTACAAGCAATTCATAATTTTCATTATTTATCATTTAAAATGTTCATGTATCTTTAAAATGTGTATTCTTTGTATTGAGCCAAGAGGTTGTTTTACATTTGCAGTGTTTTACACATTTACATCCACTCATGGTCAAGCCTTTTCTCTACATGAATTCACAGATCAGAGTACTCCAAAGTCCAAACTCAGCAAAATACAATACTTCACATGAGCTTACACTTATGCTCTCCAGCATTTGCATGCATATAAAAGAAAGACAACTTAGCACAAATTCCAGTGTGAGCACAACTTCACCCTTACAGACCACAAAGGCTGTTTTCTGTTTAAAAGTATGATTTAACAAGGTTAAGGTGGTGCTTGGGTGCAATGAGTTCAGTTGAAAGACTACTGATGTGATGCATGTGCAGGCGCTAATTGTGTCTGTCTTCCACTCTGTGAAAGGTGGAATTACTCTCAGGACAGGTGAATTTAATTTTCCTCGCATGGGGAGGAAGAAGCAGGGTTTTGGCTCAGTGGTTTTGATGAATGCAGGCCGAGAGAGGGCGAGGAACAGGCAGAGTCACTGTATAGTCATAAGAGGAGGAAAGTGGGAGGAATCTAGGCCATCTGTTAGAGTTAGCAAGTGATATTTTGTGGGCAACAATGACGTTGTTCAACCGCACAAACAGCCTTTCTTGTGAAACTTGACGCCAAAGCCTAATTTGTTCAAGTCAGAGAGGTGCTTTGGCTTTCTCACTGCTTTAGATATTTAAGACAAAGCTTTTTTTGTCAAAATGATTCAAGCATTAAATCATAAGCTTTATATGCTAACTTTATAATGTGTGACAGATGGATAACTGTTGCTTTTGAATAAATAAGTCATGATTTTAATAGAAATGCACCAGCCATGCAAATAAGTTAGCATAATTGTAGCTGCACCATTAAACTTAGATCAGTAGTACTGGTTGATAAACCAGTATTAGATTAAAAGTGACTGATTTCAATCTTTTATACAGTATTTGCTCATGCTAACATTTACAAATGTTTACATTTCATGAGACACTGCGGCGAATGAATAACTGACTTCAGTGATACCAATCTATACAGTGCACTCTTTCCACTAAATGAAAACGAATAGAAATCAGTTTCTCTCAGTATTTGTTTATTACCCGGTATAATTTTAGACACAGCTACTGAATATTTATTATTTACATATTTAACGGCATCAATATTTAAACATACTTTTCAACACGTTTGTTTGCAGATTTGATGGCTGCTTATTGGCTAAATAAAGGTAAACATCAAACTATGCATCTCTTACTGTTTTTACATGACCTAATAAATAGGTCTTGGTGTAGTAACAAAAGCAGGTAAATTATGTATTAGGTTAGTATTTGCAAATGGTATAGTGATGTTGTCAGTACAAGTGTTCATTTCTATAGTTGTTTTGTACTCTTTGTCATTATGTTTTACATTGTTATTGCATCTTGAGCATGGGTAATGATTAAAACCTTGATTATTTTGTAAATCATAATTATCTTGTTTTCAGAGTTGAATGCCAACACAAGGGGCAATTATTAAGTGATGGTAATGTTTATTTTGTTAGCGTAAGAAAATTAATCGTTTTGCACATTAAGGGACTCTTGATTAGATAAAATTAGATTATATGAGTTAGATTGGAAGTCAGATACGCTCGGCTGTAAAGTAAGACAATGGAGAAGTGAGGTGGGTGGTGGAAATTTCACTTGAATACATTGTAATATTTTATGCAAGGCTCAGTGTTACAGAAATACGACAGGAAATGTTTGATTAAAACATAGGATTTATTTTTCTTTAGCATTTTCCTAAGTGGTTTGCAGTATGTGCTGCAAAGGAAAAAGACTGCCAGTTGTTTTGGTCAAGAGCTGTAGTGTCGTGCTTTAGGTGACTCACTGAATCTGACTCATCAGTGTGACTTATTTTGTGCTGCTCATTTGAGCGACAAGACATGACGTCCCTCTGTTGGCTCGTTTGCTACAGTATAATAATATCAAATCAACAATCCTTGGTTGGTTGGTTAAAGGCATGCGACGCACTGTTTGTTGGAATTTTCACATTACACTTCACTTTATTTTCACAATCCTTTTATTTTCTTAGAGGGATAGTTAAAATTCAAATGAACTTGCCTTCAGGCCATCGAAGATTTAGATGACTTTTGTTTCTTTATTGGAACAGATACCCCATAATTTACTCACCCCTTAGCCATCCTAGGTGTATATGACTTTTTCTTAAAGAGTGTTTTAAAAAATTATCTTCCAAGCTCGGTAATGATGGTGGATAGTGGCCATTATCTTGAAGCTCCATGAATCATATATCCATCGTAAAACTAACCTTAACACCTTCAGGGGGTTAACACATATTTTCTGAAGCAGATCAATGGGTTTTTATAACAAAAATATTTCTATTTTTAAAAATTCTAACTCAAATCATTGACTTCTGATCAACGGCTGTGTGCGTGTTTGCTAGATAGTCGAGTTCTTCTTGGCTGACCTCTGACTCCACTCCAAATGACGTTAGCTGCCATAATTGCCACTATCTAGCATCATTACCAAGCTTGGAAGAGCCAGGATCAATTTTTAAAACACTCAGACTGTGTTCGTCTGAAAGAAAAAGTCATATACACCTAGGATGGCTTAGAGGTGAGTAACTATTACAACTACGAGTACATCTATTTTCCCTTGTAAATTGTACGTGAGATGAGATTACTTTTTCACTGGAGAAAAATATTTTTACTCTTGAGCAACGACTTTAAGTCAAAAGCATCTTCATGATGGATGTGTTTATTACAAACACACAGCTTTTCACAAGATGTTAATTGATAGACTATTACATGGATTACTTGCATGTAGATATTTGTGATGTTTTTATCAGCTGTATGAACTCTAGGTCTGACGGCATCCATTCACTGCAAAGGCTACAGTAAATCAATGCTAAATTTCTCCAAATCTGTTCTGATGAAGAAACAAATTCCTCCACAGTACATCTCAGATATCTTGAAGGAGAATAAAGTGGCACACAAAATGTATTATATATCTTGTTTTCATCTCAAACATGTTTAAAACGTACAAGAAACACTTCACTTTGTGTCGGGTGGACACTGCTTGCTACTGTTTATGTTGTTCCTGTTTCAAGATGATTTTGCTTTCAATACAGTCTGCGTCATGTGAAAGGCTTTTATGTGCATGATCAGGAAATATTGTATTCAGACTACAAAAGGTAGCCCATTACAGAGCACATTAATTCCATGCATTACTCTTTCCAGCCTTCAGGGATTTTGGGCACTCACATGAAAGGAAGAGACGAGCATGCTCAGAAGAGCTCTCTCATTTCCAACTCTCCTGCTTCCTAACATGTGTGCCTTTAGGTAACAGTCAGCAGAAGAGACACAACATATCCCCAAGATGTCCTTTTTTTACACCAGTAATACTTTTTATCTTGTCAGTGCTAAATCAGTTATTATTATTATGTAGGCTAACGTAATGAAAAATGCTAGTATCTCATTTGTCGCACAGAGACTTTTCATTACTATTTCACTGCTATTTCATTACCTTCACAAAAACAAGTTGATGCACACGGATCTGGAGCAGAGAGATGTTCCGAGCGATGGGGACAGTGAAGATTGTAATGTCTGGTAATAGGCAGCCTGTCAGTTCGGAGCCGTCTTCGCAACTCAAAGGAAGCACGCAAAAGTTCTCCATGAAATATGCATCAATCGAAGTGAAAGAAAGAACAAAGGCAAAACTGCATGTTTGTTGTGGTGGGTGGGATATTGGAAACGGTTATTTATTGAAGAGCCAACTCTCTGGCAACAGCTGTTTAGATCGCAACGCTTCAGAAATAAACGCATAATCATCCGCACTGGTGAAAACACAGATGATAGGCACGGTGCATGCTACTTGAAATGGCGGAGATCCATGTGTCGTCTTCAAGGCAGATTTTTATTTTTTATTTTTATTTATTTTTTTTAATGCACATTTACAAAATGTGTAGTTTACAACACTGTTCAGAAGTTTTCAAAGAATTTAATGATGCTGTTATTCAGAGTTCATACATTAATTTATCTTATATCTTAATTTAACCAAAGCCACATACCGGTCATCTCCTTAATGTAGTATAGTAGTCTCGTTTTTGCAAATCTTTAATATTTCTTGTTCAAATTGGCCCTTCATCTGAAAAAGGTTGCTGACCCCTGTTCTAGACACACATTTGCTGGTGCTTAAATGAATCCTGTGAATTATTGATACCAATTAAGCGCTGGTGTTCAGAGCCCCATCAGGGTTAATTATAAAATCCACAGGGGCCAGATGAGCACTGTATCTTTAAGACCACATGATCTGCTATAGGAGGAAAGCCGGTGAAGAGCAGGGTTTACACACATGTCAGAAAGACAGAAAGAGTGCATATTAGAGAGAAAGACGGAGGAGAGAGACCAAGAGAAGAGTGTCTGCTCGCTTCAGCAGGCCATTGCCATTATGATGAATGTTTGCTGCACTTTTTTGTGAGCCAATTATCTGCTCCTGTGTGAGTCATGGAGATCGTTTAGGCAGGTGGGGAGCTCCACACACACACACACACACTTGCTCATACAGGAGAGGAAATAGACTGTATGCATTCATGTTCCTGCATTCTGACCATTTTTCACATATTACCCTCACGCCTTTACTCCATCAGTCTTTTTGATACACAAACCACAGCTCTTGGAAACACTTGTCTCTCTTGTTCTCTGTGATGGGAGGAATGTTTTGGGTTTGCTGTGTGTTCACAGTTCCTCCTTGTCGCTTTGTATGGCCTCTATTCTCTTTCTCTTCTGTTTGTTTAAAGAGCTTTAAAAGACACATTCAATACACCAAATACTTATACACTGAGTATTCCTTAATCAGTGCAGGATCAGTATTATTTCAGTGTCATTTAGATATTTTAAATATTTTTTAGTCATGTTTTGAACCAACTTTTATATATATATTTTTTTTTTTTGTCATGTTGAGTGGTGTATATGCATTGTAACACAAGGAAATGTCCTCATTTTGATAATTATCTTTGGAAGATTTGAGCTTTACGTACTGTTTAGGTACTTTTTTCGCTTTAGGTTGGCTGTTTTAGGTGTGTGGTGGTCTGAGGCTGGATCAGGGTGTAGCTGATGGCTGTTATCGGAAATCTGGAGAGATTGATGACACCCAGGGCAAAGCGTTGTCTGCGGGGCAGGCCACCACCATAAATCAGTGAGAAGTGGGTTACGCCAGGTCAGCTTTTCTCCACCTGCCACAATTTTCTCACATCTCTATTTTACACAGTCTGTTAACATATAGTAAGTGTATGGCTGGATGATAATGCTAAATATAAACAGCATGTACCTCATTTTGCAATGCAGAAGCTTTTTTCTATGAATGTGATTCATTACACTCTTCTTTATGTTAATAACTAGAGGAAAAACAAAGTGCAGTAAACAGTAAAACCGTACAACCATTTGCGCTACAAACCAGTGTGTTTATGATTATGATAATGAATTAAAATCATATGACAAGAAATACTTATTTGCAATATATCAGGCAGAATAAGGAGCTGCTTAATACAGCAAAGCAGCAAATGACACAAGAAGCCTTTAAAGGGATAGTTCACCCAAAAATGAAAATTTGATGTTTATTTACTTACCCCCATGGCATCCAAGATGTAGGTGA
>JAUMHQ010000081.1:13575837-13592257 GCA_032361165.1 Enteromius paludinosus
GTGTGATGAAAGTGCTACTGGCAAATGTAACGCAAGTAACTAGCTCGGGAAAATTGTAATAATATTACTATTTTAAGTCAAGTAATGCCTTACACTACTAGTTACTGAAAAAGTAATATTATTACAGTAACGCGTTACTTTGTTACACCCAACACTGGCCACCACTACATATCAGCAAGTTTTAAAATGGGTTTTCTACATAATATATTCTTGAATGTCTCTATACATTAAGTATAGAGGTTGCCGTTTTTCCTCCGTAGAAAGACATTTTGCAGAAGGGAGTGCAGGGAGTCTTGTTTTCTCTTAATTGGACAGCAGACAGCATGTCTTTGGTAGATATGTGAGGAATAGTGCTGATCCCTGGGGTTTGTGAGGTCCAGTGTAGCTGATAGTTTGCTTTCTTGAGTGCTGTTAGGCGATGCAGGGCTTCACATTCATTATATATTAAAGGCACAGGAACCCTCTGCTGGTCTATTTTGCTAACATGCTCTTTAGTAGTCGTTCTGATGGTTGTCCCGGGAATCCTAAATTTGTACAAAACCTCATGTCTTAAAATATGCAGTGCCACAATGTACTGTGCCACTCCGTGCTAATGTGCATTATAATTATACTAACTCGTCCATTATTGGACTTTATAGATTTGGAAATCTTCATACTTACTGTATCTGCAGCTTTCAGGGAAATGACTGAACTACAATTTCATGCACCATTGACCATCCATCACGACTAATTTTAATGGACACACTTTTCTATATGCTCCTGTGCAACTGGCTTTTCAACGCTGAGCGCTAACTAATGTGTATTTTCCAGGCTGTGTACATCTGCTGTGAAATGTAACTGTTGTGTGGGTGGGTGCGGGGTATGGGGGTCTAAGGCATCTCATAGACAGGTTGATATTTGTCTTTCTGTATAACGGAAAACAGCACAGAGAGTGAAGAGAGCAATGACCTTTCAGAGTCAAATGCTAATTTATCTGCGGTATAAAAAGCTTGTACGGTTACTGAATGCTGAACATGTAAATGTTAGTGGTTCCCACTGACTGGGGCTGTTTACATGTGGATTAGGTACAGTTCAGTGGCCACTAAGCGCATATTTGCCTCAGCCTCTGGTGTTATTTTTCATTTATTGGTGGCTACAGAATATAAATTGCACATAAACTCCTTGGGTCAGGATATATGCTTTCTGAAAATGCCTTTTTATTCACCCATTTCCATATAGCCTTTATAAACTATTTCTATACACTGCGGTGGTCTGTTTTTACTTGTATCTTGCTTTATATCCTATTTGTGCAGTATTCAGAACTGTGCATCTATCTGTCTATCTACATGTACATTAAAGTGCTTATCCATTCATCCTGACATAAAGTTTTTTTTTCTTTCTTAATTTAGTCTAATTGTAGGTACTTACTTACATTCATATTTCAATTAAGAATCCATATTTGCTGCCTTAATTTAATTTTAGTAATAGCCTACGTTTAATTTTTTTTAAAATTTTTCCTTTACATTTTGATTAGTGCTGGGCAACGATTAATCACAATTATTTGTATCCAAAAGAAATATATAGTGTTTATATAATATGTTTGTTTTTGCTGTCTATATTTATTATGTATATATAAAGACAAAAGCATACAGTTATATATTTAAAAAATATTTACATTTATTTACATGAATTTATTTATGTTAATATAATAATAATAATAATAATATATATATAATGTTTTATATATAAACATAAAATTTTTCTTAAATAAATACATGCATGTATATATATATAATAAATAGACACAGTACACACACTTTTATTTCGGATGCGATTAATCATGAATAATCTTTGCCCAGCGCTAAGTTTGATTATGTAGTTGCAGTGAATTTGTTTTCAACTCTGGACATTATTTTTTCTTTACAGGCACATGTTTGCTTCTGTTTATAAAATGAAAGAAGTGCAATAATAGTTTTTGTGTAATAATTTAAATTTTCTGTATTTTCGCCATGGTGCACTGATTGAAATCAAGGCGCAACATTAATATATTGAAACTCATCATTGCATGAATTTAATTATTGTATGAACAGCCATTCTACAGCTCTATTTTATGCATGAATAAGGCTTGGTTTCTTTTAAACAAATCTTCTTGAATTTGTTAGCTGATTCTTTTGGGGCAAGTACATAGCAGTGTAACTCCCAGCTGGAAAACCCCAGTTCACCCTGTCTACACAAGTTATCACAAAAGTGTGTGTATGTGAGGAAATACTTTGTCTTTCAAGTGTCTGCTGAATTGCATTTGCGGGTTAAAAGTGGTAGGAAATGAAAAATTGTGTGTTTTTAAGCTTTTACGTTCACCAAGCTTGCAGATCAATACACTTGGATTTTTATCAGGTTGTACAATGCATTTGCTGATATGTAATATATCAGCTAAAACAACCAGCCAATTTTATTCCCAGCAAACACAGTCTTCATGTAAGGAACATTACTGATATTGATCCCACTTTCTTGGCCATTTGCAAACAAAATTTATGTTTGGTGCTTGGTAGAAGTTCAAGATTTGCACCTAATAGGAATCCACTGTTGTGTAAAATCTTTCTTTCTTCGTATATTTGTATTCTGTTTATTCTTAATTTTACACTACAGTGTTTTTGTGAGGCCGCAGGATCACAAACCGCAAAACGTCAATACATTTGGCTACAAACTTCGCTACAGAAGGTTTCTTTTGCTGTACTATCTGGTGTACGAGGCTACAGAATCAATGGGCAGGGAATGGGAGGGTCTAGGTGGACCAGAGAGATTAGCCGTAAAATTGACACTGACAAATCTCATACATTATAGCTTCATGGGAGGCAGCCATCGCCACAGGAAGTGTTGGGGGAGTTGAGTGGAAAAGCAAATCACTCTATAAAAGGCCTAAAGTGTCTTTTATTAACAGTCGGTTTTGTGGTGGCACACAGTGAACCTCACCACTCCAAATATTGCGTTCCGCAAAGACAAAAGTTCACGTTTTCTCTTTTCTCAGTTCCTTTCAACTCATTTTCAACTCACCGAGTCACATTCCTAGCAAATAGCATTATGCTTTCACAGATACACATCTTTATGAAAACAAGGCAGCATTATTCATATGAGTCACGGCTGCTAAATAAAGCAAATGGGCGAAAGTGTTTTGTTTCTCCATGGATTTGGCTTCTGTTTTTCTCCTGTTCGTGCTTATTATTTTAAACCAGCCTGTTTGGGGTTTCAAATCTTCTTATTGCGTTTTCTAAATTGGTCTTTGGTGTTTGATGTTTGCAGAGGGTGTTTTAAAGCTCAAATTAATCAATTATTGAAATTAATGGAGAAAATAGGGTAGATTACTCAACAGCAGAGCAATAGCCTTATGTGACTGAACTCATTTCAGCATTCAGGGTTTTGTTTAAACTTGATTGCTTTCAAGCCCATGAAATTCATAGAAGCTGCAAGCTATTAAGTAATTCTTTAGTAGAAAGCGAATAAAAACACCATAAATTAGCATTGGAATCCTGGACTAATTATAAACTGTCTGAACTTTACTCACTCGTGGCATTTTATACAAGTCTCCTTGACAGTTACAGTACTGTATATTGTTTTTGTGTGAAAATAATAAATATTCAATACATAATATTCAATCAAATTAATATATATAATGAAAATCTTAATCAGTAAAAGGTTATTTTTCCAGTAATTTCCAGAATAAATAGCATCATATACAGTATTTCACTAAAACACAAATGTGTTATAATAAAAAGCAGATTTGAATAATTTTGAGTGATGCTTTGAATCTGAGTTTGAAATAATTTCATTTTACTGCTAGTTTGATATGACTCATAAAAAAAAATGAATGAGGCCCTATAAACATTCATCACAAATGTTGAAAATGCGGCAGCAATGAGTGCATTTTCATATCGACAGAAAATCTTTGCGAGGAAATCATGAATATTCAGTATATCACCCAGTCTTACTTATTCAGCCTTATTGACCCTATTGACCTGCATTGCATGTTGTTGGCTTACACTGATGCTCGAGTAAGAATCTATCTGTAATGAATGGAGATATAATCTGCATTTCTTTCGTTTCAGAAGTCATAGCCACAGGGCATTACCTCGCAGGTTTAAAAAAATGATTATAATTATCCGCTTATTGATTTGAGCCCTGTTGCTGAAGCTTTGATAGATCCAAGAACGTAGACTATATGAAACTTAATTGATGCAGCACATAATTATTGCCATTTCATGAGCAGGAGATGGATTAGATGCAGCAGGATCTTGAATTTACTCAATGAAATAAACTCAGTTAATGGTTGCCGCTCTCATCTCCGTGTGTGTGTTTTTCATGCCTAGGGCTCCTTATGCTCAGCTGATGAGAAAAAGACGTATGATTGTCCCATCTGATGAGAATTTTACATAATTGCAGTTCAGATGTGTTCCTGCCCAACCCCCATATTCATCTACATTGCTAATTTGATTGAAAGCTTGTGTTTTCTTATGATGCACCCAATTACGGAGTGTGGGTTCACCATTACTCGTTAGCTTGTGTATCTTTCTGTTTTGTGTGGTCTAATAAAAATGATCTAGTACATTCCTGTTCTGAATTCTTTGTGATAATGATGGATAACACCCTTTTCCATGGACCATTAATAGGATAACGCTCTTGATGGTTCATCAACAACATGTGCCATTAAATATTCTTGACAAATGTTATGTTCTTAAAATATAACTCATTATCACTCCTGGCATCTCTAGAGTTTCTCAGCTCGGTTTCGCACCCTTTTGAGGTTCGTGAAATAGGATCTTTGCCATGTTAACTATTTAGTGTCGCACTGCACTGTGTTAGAGTTGGGAATTTATTCAAAATTACATTTAGCCTTTTTAATGGGTGAATTGATGTTGGTTTTTTGTGTTCTTGAGTATATAATAATTAATGAGTATGTAATAACTGAGGATGCGAATGTCTACATTTTATATACTTTTTATATACAGCTGTTTTGTTGAGAGTAGTTCCTAAATCTAATTTTCTATCCATTTTGTATTGTACAGGACCCTCCACTTATATTGGCACCCTTGGTAAATCTGAGCAAAGGTGGCTGTAAAAATAAATCTGCATTGTTTATCATTTTGATCTTTCATTTTAAAAAATGACAAAATTCTAACCTACCATTAAATCAGAACAAGTGAAAATAAGGAGAAGTTCTAAATATTTAATAATAATCTTTATTGATAAATAAATGTTTTTCTCCAATACATGTTGGCCACAATTATTGGCACCCCTAGAATGTTTTATGAGTAAAATATCTCTGAAGTATATTCCCATTCATATTCAAAGTTTTGAGCACTTCAGAGTGATTATGAACATGAAAATATCCAGCCCTGGCTTTCACAGAAATATATACTGGAGGGAAAACAAAGCCCAAAATCCCTCAATCATAAACACAATGAGAAAACTAAAGAATATATTTCTTACACTGCAAAAATAATTGAGCTTCACAAATTAGTGAAGTGGCTTTGAGAAAAGAGCTAGAGCAGTGAAAATGTCCATTTCCACCATCAGGGAAATAATTAAGAATTTCCTATCAACATACAATGTTAGGAAACTGCCTGGAAGAGGATGTGTGTCTCTATCCTCCTAATACACGGAGAGGAGTAGAGTTTGAGTGGCTAAAGACTCTTCAAGGACCACAGCTGGAGAATTTAAATCTTATAATAGGCCATGTTTAGGTCTTCCATTGGGACAAAAATCCAAAATAAACACAAGAATTAGTCACTGAGCACAAAATGAATCGTTTGCAATGGCTGGCCCAGTCCTCTGACCTGAACCCTGAGTGAGGTGAACTAAAGAGGAGAGCCAACATGGAGCTGGTTATCTAAAGGGTCTGGAGTGATTCTGGATGAAGGAATAGTCTCTTTTTTCTTATCAGGTGTTCTCCAAACTCTTCAGGCATTAAAGGACAAAACTAAGAGCTGTTATCTTGGGAAAAGGACATAGCAATAATTGGGTGCCAATAATTGTGGCCGATATGTTTTGGAGAAAAACATTTATTTCATCATGAGTTTTTCTTCCCATTTTCAGCTGTTTTACTTCAATGGTAGGTTAGAATTTTGTTAATTTTTTGTTAATGAAAGATCAAAATGATAAACAATGCAGATTTATTTTCAAAGCCACCTTTGCTCAGATTTACCAATGGTTGCCAATATTAGTGGAGGGTACTTTATACATATATATATAATATATATATATAATCTTCCTGATCCTAAACTTTAAAATGGTGTAAGCTTGATTTAAAGATGAGATGTCAGGGATAAAAGTGATGCCCTTCCATTATTTCAAAACTATATGCTTAAACAATTAATGACTGCATGTGGTCTGATTAATTCCTATAAAACTCCTCTATCTGAAAAAGCGGACAAAGTGAAGCTGCCATTAAGTATTGATGAGACAGATGATGAAAAATGAAGGATATATTAATGTTGATGTTAATGGGATTAGGGTCAGCAAATCACTGGAATTCCCAAACGCTCCAGGCACTGATGTAGAGATATTACAAATATTTCATTGGCATAAGGTCATAACATGCTGAATGCTTACTGTATCTTTCGCACCTTGCCACATATTTATCTTTACAATAAAACAGGAAAACTGTATGTGTGTGTGTGTGTGTGAGCAGGCAGTAGCTCTGTGAAAGTCGGCGCGAATGTGAAGTCTGGCAGGATGAAGGAGGTCTGATATGAGGAGCCCCTGTTTGGAATCTTGCTAAAAGTCTGGCACCGGATGAAATAACTATGGGTCAGAGAGAGAGAGAGAGTTGATTTGGAAGCTTCATAGTTGTGCTGTAACATCTGATATAAAAACAGCCCTGCTTTTCAACTCTACTGTTTATTACTTCCTCCTGTTCAGTACAGTTAGGTCTGAAAGTTTGAGGCTGCTATGCTATGCTTCAGTTTAGCAATTCCTAATTGAGCATTTGTTTGATCATTATTGCAAATTGCTTGATAGGTATAATAATTTGAGTGAAATTTGAACTGAAAAAGCCAATGACAGCAGCACTCGAGCTGACAAGAACTCCACAAGTTAAACCTAACGGTCCATGTTATGCAGCAGTATTTAAAAAACGTTACTAAGGACATGTGCTTCAGTGGAACGAGAAAATTGCTTCTGCACTGCTTTTGTGCGAAGACATTCACACGGTCAATGTCACAAATTTACCTATTTGACCAGTGACCCAGAAGCAGTCCAGAATCGTAAAAAAATACCTGTTTCACCTTATGCGGTTTTAGATTATTTACATTATTTGCAGATTTAAATCATTTCATTATGGTCTCCACTGCATGTGTGTGTGCTTGTATAGCAAGACATTAATTAATACTTCAATACAGCAATGAATGACACATTAAATTAATAAAAAATGACATTAAAGACATTTACGACACTGCAGACTGAGTAACGGCTGTTGAAAATTGAGCTTTTCATTCATACGAAAATATATTAAAATATATTAATATATATTATATATAATAATATATTAATTGATTAAATATTCCACATTTTTCTGTTTTTAAATGAATCAATTGATAAATGCGGCCTTGGTGAGCTTAATTTGGTTGGTAATTTATTGTTCTGTTACAAGAACGTCCCCTTCATGTCAGTCTGTTTGTCTTCTGCCTTTTATAAGTTGAATTTGCACTTCTCAAATTGACAGTATTAGTATTAGAAGCTCTTAAGTAAATGAGTGTTGGAGAAAAATTAGGTGGCATGTATGTAGGGAAAAGAAGAGAGTCCCTAGAGGAACTTAAAGCAATGGCTGTTAAATGATGGCCTCTTTTTAGACAAACGGCTGCTCAGTCATCCAGGACAGCAGACCCTCAGGGGAATAAAGAAATGTGATGCATATTACAGCCGCATGGGAATGCAGTGTCCACACTGGTGCTGCCTGGTTTAACACTTCGCCCAGCTCTGGAGACCTCTGTTGATGGATATACCCTCAGCCCGGAGAATATACACACGCTCTAAAGCACCAGGAGGGCTTATGCGTGGCTCTCGGTCTCGGTGTGCATGAGTCTGCTCGATCGTAGTGGCACCAGCAGTTCCTGACTGGTGACATGAAAACATTGTCCCCAGGCTATGCCGGAGACGGAATACATTAACGGGGTCTGTTATTTCCACGGTAATATGGCAGAATCACAAACCTTCTGTAGCTCGCGCTGCATAAATTATTGTTGCAATAGTTTTTGTTGTCATTCAGTTCTCTTGACACAACAACCTCTTTTTCTTTGTCTTCCTGACAGTGTGGCGCTTCTCTGTGCTGTTGGTATAATTTGTCAACCCATCGGGGCCTCCTGTAAATCATTTGTGGTGTTTATCAGCTCACTTTCTGAAAGGGCTTATTGAGTGCTCACACGAGCACCTTGACGGTGTGATTGTTAATTACACACAGGGGTGCGTTCAAATGCGTTTCACAGCAAGGTCAGGAACTGCTGGGACATGTAAATTACTTCAGTGAATTGGTATTGATTCTGAATATTTATTTTAATAATAAAAAAAAAAATCCTTTCTTTCTTTGCACGTTAATATGCAGTATCAGTGGTGTTCCATAGTTCAACCAAAAATATATATTTTTTCATTATTTACTTATGTCTGTCCAAACCTGTATGAGTTTCTTTCTATTCAGTTTGTCGATCAAAAGAAATTAAAATGTTGATGCTCCTCGTTGACTTCCACAGTATTTCTTTATGGAAGTCAATGGGGACCACCAACTGTTTGGTTCTTCAAAATTCTATGTTTAAAAGAACATTTTGCTAACATTACCCATAGGTTATGAAAACATTTGTGAATGTTCTTTGAATCTGTAGCAAGTAGTAACATTAAAAAACAAATGGCCATCTAAAACTTTTTTCAAATAACGTGTGTATAAATAACGTTTTGTTTTTAAAGCGTTTTGTGAACATTAATAGAAGGTTTGTTAAGAAATTTGACTGAATGCTCTGTTATTATTAATGATGTTTTATAACTAATTTCGGTAGGACCTCGTACGAATGATTAACTCAATTTTACCTAATTACCCTATCAGAACTAAAGATTCCCCTTTAAATAACTCCAACTTCCTCTCCCTCGTATCTTCGTTCTTTGAATCCCTCCGCCGCCCCTTACACCACTTAAACTGGGAGCCAGGTGTCAGGTGTCCAGGCCAGAGGAGAACTGGCCCTTGCTAAGCCAGGTTCCTCCCAACTATCGCTCCTTCAAACTGATTTTGCCATCCTAGCTATTCAGCCATCTCACCCTCCTCCCAGGGGGCCGCGCGGTGACCAGGCCGGGCTCTGAGCTCTACCCAGCCCTCGCTTTCTAGGGGTTGATCCCCTAGAGCTTGGGGTCGGCCGTTCTCTCTGCCTGCTCCCCGTACAGCACGTCAAACATGCTTACTATTGGTTATTTCATAAGGAAGGGGGAACTCTTGGGAAAAAAAAACCCATTTCATTTATAACTTTGAGAAAACCTTGCCAGAAGTTTAGGCAAAGTTCAGGAGTGTGCCCTGTTAGTTGAAGTTTCTGGGACAGAAAAAAAGAATAGATATAGAGAAATGACTGTGTTAAACATCCAAACCTTGACCCCTTGCTTTTTATTTCATATACAAAGTGGGTGTTTTTAGAAGACTTAAAAAAACGCAAAAAAAAAAGAGAGCGGGGGTTGATAATGTAAACTCACAGTGTATAAAATAATCATATTTTTCACACAGATTTTTTAATACATTTTTTTACATTAAAGTATATATACAGTTTAAATCAAATCAAGAAATAAGAGTATGATATGAAATGACCCTTTTCATAAGACAATGTAGTTGAGACTTATAATCAGAGCTTGACCCCTCAGCAGCGTTATAACACTTGTCTCCCTTCCTTCTGTCTCACCTCCTCCTCCACCCCCTAAATCCAGCAGTATCCAAACAGTGGGCAGGCAGTCGATCAGCTCCTTAACACACACGCTCTATCTGTAACCTCATCCACAAACTGTTATTGGCACATAACTAAGTTTCCATACAGCTCTCCCACACTCGGGTCATTTTTAGTTTAGTCATCACATTGCTCCCTCTCTGCACTTCTCACATAAGTTATTTAAGAGGTTTATGTGTGTATTAACACTGTATGATGCTCATTTTAAATTGCGTTCTTTTGATACCATCAACCAATCAATGACTTTGTCATGTCATTTGCCTGCAGCTCCAGAGGGATTACATGGCATTTATGACACAGTTAATTATTAAATAATTATTTTTTTCTTTTTAATGTAATTATTATTTTTAAAGCTTTATACTACTACTACTAATAAATATTTTGTTCTTGTTTTATTTTATTGTAAATAATAACAAGAAAATGAACTGGTTGCGTCCTACTAGTAATAGTAGCAATAATACATTTATTACTATTTAATAAAAGTATAATAACTTTAAATCATATTTATTGTAAATATTACTGAAAGAAATAGTAATTATTATTATTAGTAGTAATCCATTTATCCATTAACAAAATACATTTTCACTTTATTGGAATTGTTGCTTTTGTTTTATACTTTTATTGTAAATAATAATAATTAATATCCATGTATTTAATAATTTTATTTGTTCTTATTTTAATTAATTTTATTGTAAATAATAATAATGATGAAAATAAGATGTTTAATTTAAAATAGTGTTTATTTTTATTATAATAATTATAATAATAATAATAACTATTATTATTATTATGTTCTGGGTTGCAAAGGGTGGTAAAATTTCTGAAAACTTTCCAAAAATCCCTGGAATATTCCAAAAAAATCTTAGAAAGTTTTAAAAATATCTAGAATTTTTTCACCTTATGTATTAGTTTAAACATTTTCGGAGTCTTATTCTGCCTGCTTATGCATCCCAATTTCTCATACAAATCAACAAGGATCAGTAACTCTCCATCCCGGTCCCATTGGTCCTGTTGGTGTCACTGCATGGCTCATTGGCCGCTCCGTGCACAGATGCACATGTAACACAACCTCCCCTGCACCTCTTTATATCTGACTGTGGGGTGATTGAAACAGAAGCGGGGCCATGTCAGGGCCCAAGTCACCATGTAATTGAATTCTTCCGTGTTTCTGGGAGCTGACCAAAGTAGTAGAAAGAAGGTAAATAGACAAGGCTCTGTTCCTCCGTACACACAACAAATCGAGACTTGCGGCTGTTTGTGGAAAGCTAAGCAAAGATTGTGAAAAGACACTTGTCCGGACAGACATTATTTTTGTGGGGGTGGACGTTCTATGGAGATTACACCATTTCCTTTTACAAATGTAATTCAGAGTGTAAAGGGTTTGCGTTCGCATAAGCAGAAGCGCAGACAAACAGAAGTCAGGGTTGAGCAGAAGTCTGACAGTCTGCTTCAGACAGAACGCTGTAGGAATGCGTTTCGACTTCCTCCCACCCACCACATCTCTACATGTTCAATTTGGCGACCGTTGCTTAGTGACAGTGTGCCGCTGGCCCCCTGCTATGTGGTTTTTGTGTCTTCACCGAGGTGAGTCTACAGATCTCCAGACTCAAGATAGGGAGCTGAAAAAGTAGCCGTCTGTAATTTATCTAAGGTTATTTTGTGATTCAGATATACTGCTCTGGAAGCAGTCGAGCGTTAAATTGCTTTCCTCTGGGAGCAGGTCGCATTGAGGGGTCGACAAAGCAGAGAGAGTTCTCTCTCTATCACTTCTCCTTTCTCTATGGCCCTTTCTCTAGTCTTCTTCCTTTCTGTCTCTCTCTCTCTCTCTCTCTCTCTCGACACGTTTAGGAGCGAGGGAATGTTTCTTTGAGAACTCATCGCAATGGCAGATATGCTGTAATTAGGACGGGTAATTGCAGGCGCAGTACGGCGGGTCGCGGGGGACACGGTGAGCTCTCAAAGGTCATAATAAAAGGAGGGAGTGGGTCATCACGGGGAGATGGGAACCACTCTCGCTTCTCAAAATGAGGCTCGTGGAGGAGTAATGGTGTGTGAGCCCGATGAGAGAAAATGACATAAATACAGATAGCTACCTGCATTCAGAAAGCACACACTTGCACACCGCCTGTCTAGTAAGAGGTAATAGGAATGTAAAAGTGATCGAGCAGAGGCCCAAGTGAATGAGTGCGAGAGTTTCCACTGCCTGCAAGAGAACAGCCTGTCAGTAAAATATATACATGTACTGTCACTGCTGATTGAATGGAATAAGCTGAACGAATAAAGAAATCAGATTCTACTGTAATAGCTACTTTGAAATTGTAGCTTGTCAAACTAAAAGCTGAAGCATTAACGAATAAGTGAATGATAGAGAGAAGCTAAAGTGGAAGTAAAACCAAAACTACCCAATGAAATAATGTATAATTATATCAGACGTACTTTTGAGGGTGGTTTTTGAATGAACTTTTTAATCTACAGTCAAACCAAAAATTATTCAGACATCAGATATAGATTTTTGATTTTTTTTTTGTATTAGTGGGTGCATGACAATTCATTCATATAAGTGCGATATAGCTGAATAAAGTAAACTGTGATGTATTATAGCCAAAAAAATCTTCATACAGTGAACTACCAGTAAAATCTGGGCTCAAAAAAATAATCAGACACTTTGACCTAACCATATTTTGCTTGAGTATTTTATTTTTTTTTACTTTAATTGCTAATGCAACCTTTTTTACACTGCACACAGAACAAAATAAAGCATTTCTAGGTAATTACTTGACCTAAATTGGTATTATCTAATTGGGTATTTAAATTTAACAGCTGAATAATATTGGGTTGAATGTAATCTGTTGCATATCCTATCAAAGATATCTGACATTATCAAGATAAGTTTGTTCTGACAGTTAAACTCTTCTTGTCATATGTTATTACAAATTGTGGTGAATTAATTATGATATAATGTGAGAAATTAGGGTGTTGAGGGTGTATGAATACATTTTGTGAGTGTGCGAGTGTAATGCATTTTTATATACACATATACAACTAATGACAAAAATTATGTTTAGAAATGTAAACTGATATTTCTAACTGACACGCTACCTCAAAAGATAGAAATAACTGACTTAAAAACATTTTTTGTTGGTGAAAATACTAGTGACCCAAGATTTTTGCACAGTACTGTATATCCTCAATAGTAGTTTTTTTTATATCAGTCTATGGTCACCAAGCCTGTACAAAAATACCTTTAAAGCAATATTTAAAAAGTTATTACAATTTAAATTTTAATACATTTTAAAATGTCATTTATTCCTGTGATGGAAAGGCTGTATGTATGTATTTTTAGCTGACTAATTACCATTACTCCATTCCTCCAGAAACATTTCTTATTATCAATATAAAAATAATTTTATGGAAACAGTATTTTTGTGGAAGCTGTAACACATTATTTATAAGGATTCTTTGAAAAACCATCAAAAAAAAGCAGCATTTATTTGAAGAAGAGGAGAAAAAGCACTTACCCCAAACCTTTGTACATTGATTTCTGATCTCAGTGTAAAAGCAACTATTTCAAAAACTAATAGTTAGTAGCATCACTATGTTTTAGTTATTTGCTTTCCATTTGTTTTATTTTTTAATTTTTATGTTGAGTCTGATTGCTTTGGGAGCCCCATATTAATATGCAGAAATCAATAGACAAGTATAAACCTAATTGAATGCAAGATCAGAGAATACTAACACTAATATAACAGCCATGATCAACAAAAGAATCAAATTTACTCTCAGTGATAGTTGCCAAATTAAATCTTCAACATCCGTGCAGAGACCGTTGAAACCACCAACACTGAAAAATGAGAGAAAATGGAAGAAAATAAAGGTCTTCAGAAGAGGAAATAGTCAGCTATACTTGTCTTAGGCCTGCAGAGGCTGACTGAAGTTGGTGCCTCCGGGGTTTTTAGGCTGTTCATTCTGCTCCCCCTTTCCCCTACATAGCCTGTAGTGTTTTCATAGTGCTGTAGTGTAGCATGTGTTCTTCCAGCTAAGAGCTCCCCAAACTCTCCAAGAAAAGCAGAGCTGAGTCCGGAGAACTGTAAATATCGAGCTTACTAGGCGATCCTACTGATGCACCATCAGAATGCGTGCGGCTGGAATAACAGCAAAATAGTAGCAGAAGGGAAAACAAGGTCTCCGGTGACGCGCGAGCTCAGGCTGAAACCATCCAGCGAAATGAAAAAGACTTGCTTTGTGTAATTTAAGACTTTATTTAGGTCGTGAGAGTGATCGACTATATTTTCAGGCCGCGAATGTAATGGAAAGTTTAATTGTCTTGGCATTAGGGTTAAAGCCAAGCCATTAGAGTGTATCATATGTCAGCTTGTAAAGGAGCCATTGTTCATTCTGGAGTGACCTTCAGCTGGGCCGAACGATGGCAGGCAGATAAAAGATTGATTCACACTGGTGGTGGGAACAACATCATGTACATCTGTGTAAACACTAGCGTTCAGTGCTAAAAAGATACAGACTCTAGTCAGCAAATTAAGTGAAGTAGTTATGTTTTAAAGCACTGTTTTATGTTGAGATGTATTGAAAAAGCATTTGAATACATTCATTTAGAACTAGATGTGAATCAATACACGAGACAAACTACTAAGCTTGATTTCATTTTGATGGCTTAATCTTTATTTCCCAATAGGTTTGTTTGTTATATCCAGAACATTTCTTCTTGTATTGGGTAACATTAGGGATAAAGGTGGAACATCCATGTATTGACTTTTTGGTAAATTAAGATGAATCCAAAGACAGAATGTACCTTTTCTCTGTGAGAGGAACATCCCGTTCCTTAATGGTTTCCCGATCCTATTGATATGCAAACAACATGGCTATTTCAACTGCCCTGGTAAAGAGCGCATATTTTACTTCCTCAAGGCTCAAATACCTAACCGTACGTGTCCAATGGTGCGGGGATGAGCAGGCATATTCTATTCATTCTCTATGGGGAGCTAAACAGTAGAGGATTGTGGGAGTGGAGCAGACATCAAAAAGGGCAATCTTTGCCTTTCAAAATCTACCACTAGTGAAAATTCTGCTTTAATGTGACATTTATAAAACAGTTATTTTAAAAATGTTAAACTGTATACATATATTACAAGCAGTACACAGTGTATGTTACACGTAGTCATACACCAACACTGAAGACAATTTGAGCAGAATTCCAGTACTTGCAGAGTAACCTTCTCATTTTTTCCTCATGTAAAATTTAAACTGTTCAGTAATTATTCATTTAGAGGTTAGCTGAAGATTATTTGTTCAGAGTGCACATCAAAAACTGTTTTGTTGTGCTTTTTATTGGGTACCCAAAATGGGAAAATGTTATTTTTTGCCCAATTCTCATCACACTAGATCAGCCTTCATGCTGTGAATGGACACCTAATGGATTGGGGACTGGAATAAGGCCTTGGGCTTCTCCCTTTCCCAGCATGACCAGTCTGAATCGGGTTCATTTGAGAGAACACAAGACATTTTTATGTATCTCCTCCATTTTAATGAGGGGTCCCTTAAGAAACAGATGGCGCATTAGTGGAGACAAATCTCGCGCTGACATTGGTGGATTTCGAACAAACAACACCACGTGGCTCGAACGGTGTGGTGCTCTCTCTGTAGATTATATATAGTCCACATTGTTTCATGAGCAACACTGGAATTTCCCCCTTTTTTATTAAATGGACACAGCATTTTGTTGGCCCCGAGGAGGAGTGGAATATGAATGCGAAGAGGAGAATTTACAGCTGGCTCTGACTCTTTGGTTTGTAGTGCCAGCAGTAAAGATGCTGACTGGTTTGCTTTGAGCCCCACTTTATGTTAACCCTCAAAGGTGCATCCAAAATGTGCACTTGCATGGTTTCTTTTAGACAAACTTACTGTGTTCGCAAAAGTGCACATTTTTATGTCAAGAGTTTAAATGCATACTCAACATTTTGACAGTTAACTGTGTAGTTTTTTGTTTTAGTGCCACACTTAATTCGGCATTTGGCAACAATTAAGCTATTGTCTTTATATGCATGCGACTTCTGAGAAAACTAAGTATCAAAGTACAACAATTTTGTACTATTTTGCGAATAACAATTACCTGTTGGCAATATCAAGCAGCAAAAAATTTATGACACTGGAAGTCTTACATTATTCAAGTCGGCCATACCTGCCTTTATATCAAAAATAAACCAGATGATGACTTTTTATTCATGAATTTTCATAACAATCAAGCCAATATTTTTTCCCTGCAACAATTTAGAATTCAACATGCCACATTAGATTGTGTGCCTTTAAGTGTTTAATGTGTTTAAAATTGAACTGGAAATGAGGTGCTGGTCGTCCGGCCAGAGGAGAACTGGACCCAACTAAGCCTGGTTTTCACAAGGTTTTTTTCCCCATTCTCTCATGGATGGGGTTTTGGTTCCTTGCCGCTGTCGCCTCTGGCTTGCTTAGTT
>JAUMHQ010000081.1:13595869-13614249 GCA_032361165.1 Enteromius paludinosus
AAAGCCAAAGGCAATTGGGCTCTCTGGCGAGTTCCCATACTGTAACGTCGAAGTGATTCGACTGAAAGGGTAACTTAGATTAACTTATTTGATCCACTTCAAATGTTGACTACTGTATACAGTACATCTGAATGTCGTTTTTTTGTGAGTCACATACTGTATGTGAGTGCTTATGCAGCCAGTTTCCCATTATTTCTAAGAGTTTTAGTACATAAGTGTTTAACTTGGCTTTTTTCCAGTAAATTTCTTTAGATTTAGACTTAACATAGACACGCACAAAATGCTTGGTTACAAAATGTACATTTAATCATAACCCCCCCAAAAAGTATTGAGTATAATGTAATGGATTATAAACGTTAACAACATGGTTTTCTGAAAAGCAGCTTTGAAACAATATGTATCGTAAATACAGTATACATATCAATTTGACTAGATGTATATGCTTGTCAGAATACTGAAATATTTTGAGTTCATTGAGTTGGAAATAATTTTGAATGGTTATTTTTCCCCTCAATAAAAGAACATTTGTTGGATGGAAGTTTAAGTGCATGAGTGCAATTCTGCTTCGCCAAATAACAGACTTTAAAAAGAGAGTATCCGGGAGAGATGTCCTCAATACAGGACGGCCGTGGAATGGTAGTAAGCACTAAATCAAATGCAAATCATAGTGCATTTGCACTTAAACAAGACCTGAAAACATTGAATATTTAAATACATTTAGGAAAGAAACAACCTCTGTAATGCAGCAATTTCTAATATTTTTTCAGAAATACACTGCCGTGTTTGTAGGTTTGGAATAAACCAGTTTTTTTTTTCTGTAAGTGATTTTTTAAAAATACAGTCCTGTGCAAACTTCTCCAAGATGATGATACTGTTCAAAGTTTTAGACACTCCTTTAAAAATGCTGTAAAATGAGGATGCTTTCAAAAATAATGCCAAAAATAGATTTAATTAACAATTAACTTATATTAATTAAATCAAATAAATATGTGGTATTATAACTTTTGATAAAACCGCTTCTGTTCCGAGGTACACTTGCCCATAGTTTCCCAGGCAGCTTTCCACGTAGGTTTTTTTCTTCATCTTGGAGACATTGCCACAGTTCTTCTGGATTTAGTCTGTCTCAGTTTGTTCTGTTACTTCATGTTATTCCAGACAGACTGGATGATGATCAGATCAGATCTCTGTGTGGACCACTGGCTGTTGTCAGATTTCTTGTGCAGACAATAATCTCATGACAAAAATAATGCATGGTAATGTAAACTGACTTTTCCAACTGACACGCTAATGCAAAAGATAGAAATAACCAATTTTTGTTGGTGAAAATACTAGTGGCCTAAGATTTTTGCAAAGTACTGTATATTTAAGAAATATACAGTATATTCTTCTCACTGCTGATACGTTTAAATACTTGCAATATTGTCATTACCATTTATCCTGCTTTTTTAAATTACACATTTATCCTATTTTTGTCCAATCTAACCTATTTTAATATATATATATATATATAAAATGTATGGCAATATGATGGCAAAACAAACTATTAAGCAGCCATTACCCTTCACATCATTTAAATATGCTGAACTGTTGCTTGATTATTATTCATATTTACAGATACTTCATTATTTAATGGTTGAACTAGTTATTGAGCTTAATATTTTGTCAAAACTACTATACATTACTTTTCAGGATTCTTTTAGAAAGTTTAAACGATTGTAATATCTTTTTTGCATATAAATGCATATAATTTTAACAGGAATAAATTACATTGTATATTATTTTAACCAATAATAGTATTTCACAATATTGGATTTTTTACTGTATCTTCTGTATCAATTCAGAATTGGTGAGCGTACGAGTTTTTAGTCTTTTATTAATCCAAACCTTTGACCTTAAGCAAACAATAGCAAGCAAGTACAATAAGAGCCTTGTCAAATTGTAAGCCTTTCACGGTGTGTCTGTATGTACTGCTAGTGTATTTCGAGGCCAAGCAGTGTGTAATATGAGAGGCTGAGGCTGCTCTTTACTTACAGTTACAGGGGATTCCCTGAGCTTTCCTGGGGAGCAAAGACTTGATAGATGTGAGGACCTCTCCACACTAAAAACAACAAGTTCTTGGACTACAGATACACAAGCACTTACAAACAGGCACTCAAACAAGAAGACTCTCACGACTGGGGCATTTCGTGCACGTATTAGATGTTTGCTACGCGCAGAGGGAATCGGAGAAGGCAGACAACTCACATTTGTTCATGCAGGCATGAGGCCCGACGGTAAATGGAGCTCATAATGGCCAGAACATGTTTGGAAGGGCATCTAATGAGGAAACCCATTAGGTATTAATAGTATTTTAAAGGTCTGGGGAGAGGGATCAGGAGGGATAAGGCAAGCCTTGCCTATTGGATACCAGAAAGGAGCTATTGCACATTTTTGGGGAGTTATTTAAAATCATGAAAGGGTATGAAGTGTAATTACACTATAAGTAAATATTAGATGGAGCTTTTATCCATTCCGGATTAAATGTTTTCGATTTGACCAGATTTATCTTAATACCACAGAACACACTCACAAGCAAATTGCTTCTCCATTATCATTCCTAGATGAAATCCACCTTTTAAGGTTGATTCATCTAAATCCAGATTAATCAGACTGCAGAAGCAGTGTTTCTCTCAGATAGGTGTCACAGTCTGTGGTCTCTTTTAGTCTTCCATACTGCCTACATCCTTTGAAGCTGCATTAGGTTTTACCCAAGATACTGGCTAAAAGAGGTTTTTTTTTTACAGCAGCTGGAGCTTTGGGTCGAGGTCATAGGTTTGTCTCTTTCTTTGCTGTAGAAAGGGGAAAGAGGGGTTTCTGGATGCATCCCCCTCTTTTACTTCCCACAAGGCTCAAAGGATGCTGGCAAATGATTAAAGACGGGATTCAGATGAAAGTGCCCACTGAAGGTAATAGACTGTACACTGTCTGCACTGTGAGATGTGCTTTAGAACAGTTTTCAGGTTTTGTTTGATGTTAATGGAATGTATCACATTGGATGAATATGGCGGGCTTGTGTGCCTGTCAGAATTGAATTGAGAATGCCTTTTAAATTCCTGATTTTTGAATTAATGTAGCAAGCAGGATGCAGAAATGCGTTATGAATTTGAATGCAAACAACTAAAATGAACTGATATTCAAAGAAATTCATTTAACTGTAACTTTTCCATCTATTTATAATTGTTTTTAAGTTTCTTATTCTTACCAAGGCTGGATTTATTTGACATAAAAAATAAAAACAGTATAAGTACTAATGTTGTGAAATATTATTACAATGTTTTGTTTTTTTTTCATCTGTTTTTAATATGTAATTAATTTCTCCGAGGTGGGTAAAAAGTGGGTAATTGTTCCTGATTTAGATACTTTCATACCTCTGTCTCTTCATCTGGGTATTGCTCATTTTTAGACTCAAATTTATCATGGCGACCAGCTTTGAAACTAACAAAATCACAAACAAATGAAAGGTGGGATCGATCGCAAGTGTCTCCCAGAATGATGAACTGGCACTTCTGTGAAAAATCAATGGCTTCTCTCTTCACAAGTTTGACGTTATGCTTGTGACTTGTGTGTGAGCTCTTGTTGGTCTTATCTCCCCCTATATCTTTTCTCAAATTATGAATTTTAACCACAATGTTTGTCTTCTCTTATAATTCCCCTTCGATCTTAAATGCATGCCAATTTGATTTGTGCAGAAAGCCCCCAGCAGTAATAGCACGCGGGATAAGCCAGATAAGTGAGTGCAGCTGGATGTATTTACAGCCATATTGACTTTGCCTGCCTTTATCTGTCTTGCTTTGTGTGGCACTTGCTTATTGGCTGCATGTCTTAGAATTCTATTGATCTACTATATATGTTGCATCTCTGTGGGCAAGCCTTTATTAACAGAATCCATAAAAACAGACACATGGCATTCCCACAGCGTGCTCAGAACTCCAGAATCTCTTTTCATATCATTCATAATTCATGCGTAACCCTCTAACCTCAACCTCAGTCTAACATGTAAATACGTTATTGACTTCATTATAGATTAACATGTTTGCTAATTCTGTGTACTAATGTGGTTGCACCTGAATTGAAGACACATTATGGTAATTTAGTTTAGCTTGCCTGTTTTAAAAACAACTTTGATTGTACTGTATGTACATCGAGTTTATGAAAGAGATATTTTTGTTGGAGGCAAAAGAAAGGGTCAATATGGTTTGAAGCTGACAAATATAGCAGATAAAATTATGCACCTTTTTCTTTTGTACCACACTTTAGTAAAGTTCAGCGTTCTGTAAAAGCATTCTTCTTTTCTTCCTTCCAAAGGAAATGAGCCTTAGTCTCAATTTGACAGCAGACCTATATCTCCGATTTTTGTATTTGTGTGTGCGAGCACACGAGAGAATTGAAAGAGAGAGAGAGTGAGAGTGAGAGTCGGTAATGACGGTTTGCCTGTCAGTTATGTGAGATAGAGGGAAATCTTTGACAGCTTGAGAAAGTTCCTTCAGTTTCATCAGTGGTGGGAGAGCATGCTGTCACAAGCAAATCTACAGGCTAAAACAGGTATCCATCACAGAGAGAGAGAGAGAGAGAGAGAGAGAGAGAGAGCAAGAAGAGTGAGGTGTGTGAAAAGGCCATTTCCTATCTAAAACAATAGCAGAGGACACAAGAAAAGATTCTCTGTTCGTCTATAATCTTTCAAACATCCTTCCACTGTAGGGTTGCGGAAAAGAAAATCGGAAATGAAACATAGTTTTGATTATATTCTGTATGGCAGATATTCAGTCTTGGTTTTGACATAAAAGCAGTGCAGTTCCTGAAATGCTAACCTGCAGATTGGAGCTAAAACAAACATAATTATTAGAAGTATTTGGCTTAGTCTGAAGCAGTATTCAGGAGTACCAGTTCATTAGCCCTGCTAACTTAACTCAATTTTTCAGTAGAGCGACAGTATCTCAGCTATTTTCAAAATAGTGAAACTTTTCCTGTGACAAGCTATCTTTTCCAACAAGTAGCTGTGTAGAGCAACCTAAATTGAAGTTTTTTTTTTATAGTCACATAGTAGACTATACAGCTGTTCAGTGTGTAGTCCTAAAATGTGAAATAGAATTTGTTTGGCTATGGTGACATTTATGGTGACATTATGGTCCCATAATTCAAATGGCTTAAAAAACATACTAAATGGTGTTTTTTTGAAAATCTAAAAATGCACACAGTTTCCTGTAAGGGGTAGGTTTAGGTGTAGGGTAGGTGTAGGGCAATACCACATACAGTTTGTACGGTATAAAATCCCCATAAATCACAAAAACCAACGTGTGTGTGTGTGTGTGTGTGTGTTGCATTGTGTGTTGTGTTGGATGTAAATTAGTTAGTTTTTTCATCGAAACAGATTACATTATAAAGTAACATTATTTTCATCACTTACTCATAAATCAGTAAAATATCACTCACTGATAAAACCATCACAATAATCCACAAGTAATCTACATGACTCTTTGTTTAACAAACCTATTTGTTTAATACTGTTCTGGATTGTATATGCTTGTGAATTATGTTTTATCTGTGCATATGTTTTTCCCTGGTTAGATGAGACATTTGTATTTAGGAGATATTTTAGGAGAGCTACATTTTCAATATTTTGGTTATTGATTTGTTTATTAAGAACATGCAACTTTTCCTTTCACAAGACATTTTATTACTGAAGTGAGGTCGTGTGGATTACTTACATTCATTCATTGTTAAGCTACATTTCTTCAGATAAGTTCTGACGAAGAAACAAACTCATCTTTGAGGTGGTTAATCACTTATGGTAGCCTGTTGTGTTGCTATCATAATTTTCAAAAGAGTAGCTTTACTGTAAGTAAACTTGTATGTTGGTTGTAGTTTGCCTCTGGTCTGTAGATGAAAACATCTTATGTGGAATAGTGCCATGTGTGAATACTGTATGGAATTGCAAAATTACACAGATATCAGAAGAACAAAATGTACAAATTATTATAGAAAGTTCTTTTTTTTTTTTTCTCCCAAGGTTGCAGTTTTTCTTAGTCGGCTGAAAATAATAAAACCATTTCCCTTCAGGGCAATGTAAACAGAGAGCTCATAAAAAATTGCAAAGTGATTTTAACTATCCGCATTCTCGAAAAGGAAAGGATAGGATGATATTGTCCTTACTACACACTGGGCAAATGTCCATATAGATTTACCAATTCCCTGAAGCAAGGCCCAAAGCTAATTAAAGCCATACAGTGTGAAAACAAATCAAGGGAAGATGAGTGTGTAAACAGAGGTCAGCGCTGCTTTATCAAACAAAGACAGTTAATTGGGTCAGAAGAACTGTTCTGCTAAAAAGTCACACAAGTTTTTCTCTTCCTGAACTCATTGTGAGACAGTGCAATAAGAACTGAAAGGATTTCTTATGTGCTGCAGAATGTTTCAAAAATAGACTACACTGTACTTAAACCTGCTGTGGAAATATCCTGAAGCCAGTTACTATCAAAAACAGTTTTTCTTTCAAAACCTGAGGCATTTTTACGCATTATGCAGTAGGTGCACTTCTGATACTTAGGCTGTTCCAAAAGGTAACCGACTTAATGTTCCTCCTAAGGTACAGTAGCTTGTTTTAGCCAAATTCTATAACATGCATCTTTCATGGAGAAGATAATCTCAGAATGCTCAGTGAAAAAAGAAACCCAATAAAATGCATGCGTGAAGAGAAAGGAAGATAATAAATAAACCGTTCAGAAGTTTGTGGTCTGTAATATTGTTTTAATGTTCAGTATTTAAAAGAAGTCTCTAATGCCCTTTAGGACTGCATTTTTTTAAAATTTAAAATACAATGCAAAAATATATTGACAAATGTTATTGCAATTCAGTTTAATTGATCAATTTAATGCATCCTTTATTATATCCTTTTTTATAATTTTTTATAATTATTGTCTTTTAAAAAAAGTGTGAGGTAGTCTTTGTATTAGTGTGAAGTATTTCATTTTTAAGACTGAAAAGTACCAATAAAACATAATTGAGTGGATTCTTTCACACAATATTTGCATGCTCTATTTGTATTCCCCTCAGAGTATCACTTAACTAATAACTCTATTAAAATCAATTGTGTGTTGAGTTTTCTATTCAGATTCATTCAAAGATTGCTAAGTTATGATGCACTGTTAGACAACAGCTAACTGTGTTTTGGAACAGAGCCCTTCAATTGACAAGTTTCAGTGGTTAAGTGTAAAATGAATGGCACTTCATATCCACTTAAATGCAAGTCAAGTATTCATCATTTCATTCATTTCTAAAGCCTTCCTGTGTCTTTCATTAATCACTTAGCAATAGACTAACTCAGAACATACTCAGTAAATGAGACACACTGTAAATTGCAGCTTAATGATCAGCACCACGGACAGCTCCCTGCTCTTTCATATTCATTGTCTTACATTAAAATAGGTTCCACTGATATAATAAGTCTTTATATGCTCACACACTCCTCTGATTATAAGTATCCATATCATCTACCAGTTCTCTTAGGAAACAATACGCGTTGTTGTGTTAAACAAACGTGTTAGTCTCTTCACATGCTTATCGCATTCTCAAGTTCAGCTATGTGTCCCAGCTGGTGGGAGGGTGCTGTACATTTACCTGGGTGAGCTGTCATTGTTTAAAATAACCGCTCACTCCTCGTGCTCTTATTCACAGTTTGGCTCGTCTGCGGAGCCAGCAGTAGCACTTTAAATGAGGAACTCTGACCGTGCAGCTCAGGGTTATCTGTGCCTCTCAGCAATCAGTTCTGTGACCTTATTTCCCAGTGCTGGCACACATTTACTCTCGCCATCGCTGTTGTTGTATAGACTTCCTCAATGTCTATTATAGCCCGACATATGTTGTTGTGTTTTTCTGCTAACATGTGAGCGGATTCTTTTTGAGATCAAACCCTGAAGGTTGCGTCTGGTATGTTTCTGTTCTGATTGGCATGTTGGGATACAGCATGTGAGGTTTCTTGTAGAGATCTGTAGAGATTTATGTATGCCATGAATGGATTTTTTTTTCTGTACAGTAGAAAAACACATGGGCTTTGTTACAAAACATGGTGAGCTGCCTTACTGCCTGCTGCATACAATGGAAATTATATTCTAAAACAATTTTAGGAGGTGCCTCTATAGGTTTTGTGTCTAATGTTAAGCTGTATTCATTTGACAGTTTTTTGCTTTTTCCATACTATATAGCAGGGAAGTAGTTATATTTGAATGCAGAGTAGGCTCTCAAACTGCAGTGTTGTCAAATGCTTAATGCAGGATTTAGAGACTGCTGGAAGACAGATGCTCTGAGAATGCCTAAAAATATGTTCCTGTACCCCTGAACTACTACAGATGACTTGATTTGCTGTCATCCTGATTATTGTGATTGTGTAACCTCATAAATTTTCCCTGTAAGACAGCGTTTTGCTTATAAGCTGTCCATATGGTTCGGTAGGATCCATAATCCATTATGAAAAAGTAATCCCACAATGTATTTGTCAATACAGACGCGTAATCCATGAGTTCTCACTGGAATTTGTGCATTCCATTCTTGTCCATGCATGCAAATGGACAAGTTTCCGTCACTGGTGTGGTAATATATGTGCATAATGATGACCGGTCCACTTTCATCTCGGCGCATGAAGCCCAACAGTGGAGTCACAGCTGCTCAGCTTATTTGCTCATTGAATTAGACCAATCATGAGCCAAATGGAGGAAAACCCGGACACAGTTGCATGCGATGCTTATAAATCAGTCTTACTCTCTAATAGAACATGGGTATTTCAGCCCTTATTATTACTGTACCCAGATGATCTTGCCACAGTGAAGGTTTTCACAGGGTAAGATTTACTGAGGAAAAGGGGGGGAATTGCTGATGGTCTCCAAGGCAGGAAGCTCATTTAGTTTCAGTGGAGGAATGCAGCCCCTTTAAAAGAAGGCCAGCTCTCTTTAAGGTGTTTTATCTCGAGTCCTTTGCGGCGGGTGGCGACCGACAGAGCAAGCGGTCATCGGAAAGGGTTGTAGTGCTTATCCTGACTATCTACATGCCTGGTGCCGGCTAAAGCCACCCTTTTGTCTCACCACTGACTGAGAACACACCATTAACAGAGCCACAGCTTGACAAGAAAAATGAAGAGAGCTATTTTCTGTGGCCTCGAGTGCCAGGCTGAATAATGAGCAGACAGTCTTTCTCTCTTCCCCCTCCACGGATTCACTCCTCCTTGTGAAGACCCAGTCAGAGAAGAGTGTTTCTGTCTCTTCCCCCCCTTTTTTTCTTCTCGCTCTCTCTTCCTGTGCCCTGATCTGTGACTTCTTTTCCAAGGAAACCAGGGCAGGAACAGACTGTGTGTGCACATCACATTCAAGCTCTTTGAGAGGTGAATTAGATAAGTGTCTAGTGTCATCTGATTTATTGATTTGAGGACCAGATATTTTGCAACCAAAATGTCATGAACATTCATACTGGAATCAATGTAGGTGTCTTACAAAATAAGAGTCTTGTTTAGTGCATTGTTTTGTTTTCTAAATGGAAACCAATGTCAAAATAAGAAATCTTTAATATCTTAAGTATTTCTTATAAATAGCAATGACGTTAAATTGAGAGCAGTTGGAGCTGGAAATCTCACTAAAGTGTGTCACACTGAATTCTGAAATATTTTTTTCATTTATCAAATTCTTTTAAGAGTAAATTGTATGCATTATGCCATGCACATTAATTTATAGTTCTTTATTAAGGACGCACAATAATGGATATCGGATGATATTAGAGATTTAGTCAGAAATCGCATCAGAAATTGTATTGTGTGTGTACAGTATGTTCTGTAAATGTGATGATTAATAATTCATGGCAACATATATATATATTTTTTATCAGGCATTTGGTTATCAGTTACAAAAATACAAATACTACCAGAGTTATAATATCAATGAATCCTTATTCTTCCTACATAACGAATATCAACAACTGAAGCATTCTCCTTAAGCATATTAGGAAAAACATCTGGGATGAAGTTGATACTTCAAATAAAAGGAAAGATTTCCATTAAGCGAAACAAGCAATATTGTCATCCTCTTGGTGTATTGATGGAGTCTAGTGAATATATACGCACTAGGTTACAGCACACAAGTTGAAGCACACAAACACACACACACTAACAGAAAGAAAAGGGCATTAGTCAGATCCTATATTCTCGAAGTGCCTATGTTCCCTGCAGACACCTCTTCCCCTATCCTTGAGTGCTAATAAAATGACGTGAGGACCTTTCTGCTGTGCAGGCAGCGTGAATTCACAGCCGGAGAGCAACCGATGAAGCGCCATGGGTGTTTTTTCTTTGCTGTGTTCGTATTGGATTGCGTGTACAGATGTCTGAGTGTGTTCAAATGCGAATTTGAGTTTGCGTCTGTGACTCGTGAATGCAGCTGTTCATCTCTTTCTCCTGTGTAAACATGTTGTTTGTGTTAATATTTGTCTCTGAATGAGCATGAGCGCATGAGGAAAAAGCAACTGCGGCAGCAATAGTTCAGCTGGCTGTTAGTTTGGGCATGGGGTTTGTGATATATGGTTATGGCCATTCATTGAGAGCCAATTAGGCCTCCTCTGTGTTTGAGCGCTGAAGAATTCCATAATGCACTACTCTCCAGAGCACCCACGGCTGCCTCCTCCAATGAATAAAGAACGGGAAATAGAATTCTCAACAGGAGGATTTGGTAGCTCATGTTTACTCACTCGTCACAGCAGCAGTAAATGAGCGATGTTCTTCTCTTCTGTTTTGATATAGATAACAAGCCATTTTCTATGGATCCACTGATCATCTTCTTCTCAAACCGCGAGGCTCGTTCCTACAAGCACATCTGAGTCCTGCGAGCAGGTAATTCTGTGTTCAATTTTGATTTTTGTCCTTGTTTTTTTTCATTTCGAATCGGAGTCCAAACTTGTTCAGACAACGTTTGCTGTTAATCACACCACAACCTTCCTGCTTTAATCTGCCATTGTGATTTACAAAAGGAGGGGTGAGAAGAGACCAGAGGATCTGCTGTTATGCAGAATTGAGCACAGGCTTTTATCCTTTCAAACACTGGCAACAATTGTACGACAGACTGACCTCTTTTCTGATGCTGATTAGCGTGGTATTTGAGCTGACATTAAACATGGTGCAGTAATTATGCTAAAAGGTAACAGAGAGGTAAATGCATGCAGGGAAAAGAGGCTCTTCATTCTGATACACTTTATAAACTCTGCGGTCAGGTTAAGTGGTGGACTCTACAGATATGCAGCGGTTTCCAGATAAGGGATTAGCATTAAAGTAAGAAATCTTTATCTATAGCAGCCATTAGGTTTTCCATAAAAGCAGTTTTGTGAGATCTTGTCTCACAGCATTATTTCGAAACTTTGCATCAAGTTCAACCGTGCAGTAAACGGCTCAATACCCGGAGCAATTCATTAGCAGTAAATGTGCAGTTATAGCGTGGGTTTTAAAGTTTGAAGTGGATTTTGCTAAAATAATCTAGTGTATGCCGGGTACTAAAAGATGAAATATTAAGTTTAACGCAATGACTGTTAGTTTAGCTTTTTTCTTTTGAGGGGCCCTGTGGCAGTCCTGGTTTAGAAAAGGGATCAAAATCCAAGAATGAAAGAAATAAAAAGTAATTTTACAGTTTAGTAGTTCCTTGGTGGTATATATATATATAAATACATGTAATTTACATATATCTTATGTAAAATTTTGTATATAATTATTTATTTATTATTTATTTTATATAATATATATACAATTAAGTCTATAATATATATATATATATATATAATTATATATATAATTTACATACAGTATATCTTATGTAAAATTTTGTATATATTTTTTTATTTATTATTTATTTTATATAATATATATACAATTATGTCTATAATATATATATATATAATATATAATTTACATATATCTTATGTAAAATTTTGTATGTATTTATTTATTTATCATTTATTTTATATAATATATATATACAATTATGTCTATAATATGTATATATATATATATATATATATATATAATATATAATTTACATATATCTTATGTAAAAAATTTTATATAATTATTTATTTATTATTTATTTTATATAATATATATATACAATTATGTCTATAATATATACAATGTATTTCATATAAATATAAATTATTATTCATATTTTATTAACTGTTTAATAAACCATAATAGTAAATTTGTGATTTCTCTAACCATTATTATTTTTACATACAATTTTAATGCATTTATTATTTTGGTAACACTTTGGTTCATTAGTTAACAACACGAGTTAACATGAGTTATTCAGCATTTATTAATCTTAGTTAATGATAATTTCAGCATTATTAAAATCACAAGTTGTGTTTGTTAACTTAAGTTAATGCACTGTGAGCTAACATTAGCTGACAATGAATTATTGTATTTTTATGAACTAACATTAACAACTCACACTGCAATAAATGTGTTGTTCATTGTTTGTTCATGTTTATTAATACATTAACTGATCTTAATAAATGACACCTTATTGTAAAGTGTTACCATTATTCTTAATTACTGTATAAAAAGCATGATACTAGCCATGCTGAGATCAAGTGTTCGGTTAAAAGGGAACACAGTAGCAAAATGTATAAGCCGAATATAATATTGCCTAGATAAAAGTATACGCCAAATCCATAATGCATGGAAGTGAAAACATCTCGAAAAAACTTCAGTTTGAATAGACTTTACACCTCTAGACATTAACAGTCCATTTTCATGAGAAGCATAATTCCACTATACTTTTAGCGAACAAAGACAGATTTCAGAACATGCATACATGCATACAGCAGGCTGCAAATGAGATCGAGCGGTGGTGGGCTAATGAATGATAGGCACTTGAAACTGTGAAGAACGACGGTACAGCTGGCAGAGGCAAACACCGATGTGAGTGAACATTAAAGATTCATTCAAACAGCTGTTCCTTATCCAGGACAGCACGATCCACCACCATGTGCTCTGATTCTGAAACAGAAGAGTGCAGGAAGCAGGGGTGAAAATTTGACTAAAGCTCAGGGTATTACACGAGCAGCAGAGTCAGCCGAGAGATCTGTCTGCGCACTGTCTTCAGTGATTGAAGGCTTTACCTCATACTGAAAAACATGAAATCCATGGATTGAAAGCTGATGACAGCTGCATTTCAAGATTTTGTGCTTGAATCTGACACACAGTAAAGTTCAGGCTAAAAGTTAGAGTTAACTGAGGATGAACAGACAGACCGTATTTTAGTGTCTGTTTGTGTTTGTTCATCTTATACTGTGGTGTGTATAGTATATAGCTATCTCCTTTATAGTTTATAGATTATTTAGCCAGATATTTGCTTTGGGGAAAAGTCCTTAATTAGCATTGTGTACCACCAACAACCTCTAAGTTACTCTCAGGCCTCACTCTCAGATGCCTTCTCTTCTAAATGCTTGTTTGAAATGTGTTTTTTTCAATGCTGTTCTTCAGTTGTTTACCAGTCAGTATCAATTGTCTTTGATAAGTGGTCTTGGCTTCATTTAGGTGAGTAAAGGGTGTTTGCGTGGTAAACTGTAACCACTAGTTCTCAGTTCATTGTCAGTGGGAGAAAGACGACAGAACAGAGGCGGCAATGAAAGCTTGCCATAGCGTTGCAAGTTATAAAAAGTTGTTTTGCAGAATGCCTGTGATTTTTTTTTTTAGCCGTTAATGTTGTTTTGGTCCTCTTTGACTTTCAGCGAACAGACAAAAATGGTTCTTCAAAATATCTGTAACACTTTAGTATGGGGACCCATTCTTAGGATTGACTAATTGCTTATTAGCATGCTTATTATTAACATATTGGCTGTTTATTAAAGCATATATTCTGCATGACCATATTCTACGTCTCTATTCCTACCCTATACTTAAATATAACAACTACTGTACCTTACTAACTGCTGATCAGCAAATCAGGAGTTTATTCAGCCAGAAGTCAATTGTTAATAGCTAGAATTGGACCTTTAAGTGTGAATACCAAAATATCTTCTTTTTTTTCTCCACAGAAGAGATTCATACAGGTTTGGTAGGATATGTGGATCATTAAATATGACAGAATTTTCTATTAATATAATGATGGAAAATGTTTAGTCTGTAGTAAATGCAATGTACGTGTATATGTTGTTTTCTTTAGAATGGTTTCTTAATTTTCTTCAGTGTGATTGAAAAAACAGTTTTTAGCCAAAAGTGTTTTTATAGCAAATCAAACAGCTTTTATGTGGTTACTTCCTGTCAGATTAAGTATAAAATAGCTCTCTGTAGTGCTCTAGTGCAGAAGAAGTAGTGATAACACTTAGTGACCAATTCTCACTATTAACTAGTTGCTTATTAGCATGCCTGTTATTAACACATTACCTATTTATTAGCAGTTATAAAGCACATATTCTATATTCTACTTACCAAATCCTACACAATACCTAAACTTAATAACCGCTTTAAATAAAATGTGACCGGACAGAAATCACTGGCTCACTGATGGCTTTTCTCAGACTTTACCGGATATAATAATTTCCAGGATGAAATATTTAGTCCTTTATCCCTAGACCTTGGTGAAAGGAAAAGGCTGTTATCTGTCAGCAACACAAAACACGTACAGTACCTCCCTTGCAGAATCTCAGCCACGCAAAATAATCAGCCAAACAGGAGAGCTACTCCCGCTGGAAATCACGGTAATAAGCCCACCGTCCCCTTTCGAAATAACAGCTGGTTATGTTTTTCTAATGGAGAAGCGCCATCACAAGCCGTCGCTTCTCGTTCATCAGCAGCTGTTAGCCGTGACTGGAGGTGCTGAAAGAAATCGGCATAATATTCGTGCGCTGTGTGCAGAACCAGATCAGGAGAGCTGTATAGAGTTAAGGCTCTGACCCTGCAGAAATGATGCCCCTGTCTCGTCACCTTCACACCTGGATTTTGAGATGAGGGCAAAGGGTCTGGGTCGACTTAATAGTGACAACTCTCATGCTGATGATTCTGAGGTGATACATGTGATATGCACCATCTGCCGAAGGGTCACTCTGCCCTGACTGGGCCTGTTTGAAACATGAACGTGTGTCTGCATGTGTCAGACCGAGCGCTTGCACCCCTCAGGCTAATTTGGGACTGATGGAGGACAGACATATTCTCTTCTGCCATTTCTTCTCTACTCAGAGGATAATATATGTTGTTGTGCTGTTATTTTTGTCTTCAGCAGAGATGGTTTTCTACATGTGGCTGAATGGGGATAGTTCACCAGTATTTGGCATAAATACTGCATAAGCATAGCTTAGATAGACCATTGAATAATATAATTATTATTAATAAATTAAATATTTTGGCCTGCTGGACCCATGTCACAACTGCAAAGTTCCTTGATGCCTAGTTCCTAGTTATGATGGACTAGAAAATCACAACTTTTCATTTTCGGTCGGTCTTAGTACACGATGTCACTACAGAAGAGTCAAGTTTTAAATAGGAAAAATATTGAAACTCTTTGATCATTTTTGAGCGAGATGCTAACGGTCTAATAAAAATTCATTGATCTCTGCTAAGCTACAGCTAAAAGTGCTAACGCCAGACCCGGGGATCCGCTGAATGGATTAAAAAACAATAAAATTCTACTTTATAAACTATAATTTTATATTTAAAATTAGCCTATTTTATAAAAAATGTGGCGTGTTTCTTTAAACTGCAGCACTTAAAAACACATACGAATAAAAAAATCCAAAATCCCTATAATTTGACAAATTTCTACAGATTAATCGTATCTACTGGTATGTTGCCCTCCCCTACCACTGACAAGGAATTTTTGACAAATCAGAACATTGTAACAAGAAATGGTCTCAAAAATATTGAGATAATTGCTTCTTTATGAGCTTTTTTTAAGCATTAGCTGCATACTAATCTCATTTTGTGCAAGCCAGCTTGAAAGTACTATACTGTAACTAACAGTCTGCAGTGAAGTTTGCTTTCCTCTCTGGGTAATTTGAAAAGCCACAGGGTGTCTGTCTGCACAATTAAAACTTGGACAAAAGTTAATAAGCAAATTTGTTTTAGCGTTTTATCGCTGGGGTGCTTGTGAAGTTAAGCCAGAGCAGCTCCTCTTTCATTAAAGATTACGTTGTTTAGCATTTTGCAATGTAAAATGTAATGTATATGCAAGGATAACAAACACGCAACAGCGTAGGCATGCTCTTAAACAACCTCCATCCCACTTTAGGCCAGTTTTAGCACAAACATCCTAACAAGAGCTTTGTCTGACCTCGTTCCCTTCCCCTGTTGTTTCACAGCGAGTTTGACTTAGCTCTGCTGATGTCATCGAGTTTTCCTCAAACAAGGAGGCACGGAGAAGACAGGAGACAGCGGAGAAAATAAGAAACAAAGAAATCCCACATGGCGTCATTTCACTTTTCAAACTGACGAGCCTTGCTCACTGCCCTCTGCTTGGAAAGAGTCAGAGAAAGAGCGAGATTAATGCAGATCATCTGTCATCACCTGGCAGCTGATCAAAAGATCTCATTGGCAGACAGCATTCGAAAATCCACCAGAGCTTCTTTTTTCTCACTTGGAGCTGTAGAGGCAGTTTCTCAGACACATATGCACTGGGTATTGGCTTTAGGCGTGTAGGGAGAAGGGAGAGAGGCGTGAAATGGCACTAGCATTCCTTGGAAAATTAAAAGCAAAAAGAGTGATGTTGAGACACACATGTTTTGAGACATCAGGGAGTACGGTTTGTGGCGTGCCGAATGTAGATCCCAGAGCAGGGGATTTGGGTAGAATTTGAGCGGGGTACAAGGGTAGGGAGAAGAAGGGGAGAAAATCACATTCTTCAGAAGAGCGAGAGAGAGACTGTTTTTCTTTGTTGCGAGAGCTTCACCCCAAGGCTTGTTGCTGTGCTGATGGAGAGGAAGCAGGTCCCTATGTTGTAGTGTTGCGCTGCTGCGTTTTCACTCCTTTTTTTGTCTTGTTATGCATTTATTTTCAATTTTCTTCTCTTTTTTTCACCTTGTGAAGGTAATTGCCTAAGCGTTTTTTCAGGTCACAATTAAAAGTGTGTTTCACAGTTCAGTGAATCTTTTGACAGGCAGGTATTTAACATAATTGCCAATTCAGAAATTAGCTCTGGCGTGCTTAAATGTTTGGTTTTAAGAACTAACGCTATGCTGCATACTCAAATACACTATGTATATAACTGCTACAGTAAACTTTCTGTTTGCGTATGGCAAGAAACTCCCTGTAGGAATTGTTCCCCCAGAAATAATGATTCTGTCATCATGTTGTTCCAAACCAGAATGGAACACAAAAAAAAAGACTAAGAAAGAACCATAAAAAAGACTCCATACAACTCTTGGGTGTATTTCAAGACTTCTGAAGCCATATGACAGCTTTGTGTGTGGAACGAAATGAAATTTAAGTCAGTATTCACTGGCTGTGACTCAGAATTCTAATTTGGCACGTGTTTGAGAATGTGACATTTGGTTATGAAAATCTAATGATGCTAGTGACGTCCAACCTGCTGCACAGACAACATATTTATTTTGAGAGGTGATTTTACAAGTGACTAACCACTATTACACTTTTTGTGTGGCTGTTTATTACTTATTAAGCATATATAAATGCCTTATTCTGCATGACCACCTTAGTAAAAAACAAATATCCTTAATGCTAATTGTATTTATTTAATGCTAAATGTATACTGCATACAAAAAATACATTTTCATATTTATGTGCTTAATAAAATTCAATGCTTTTAGTATTCTAAACTGGTATACTTAAAGTCTGCTAAACTGAAACAACCAATTTTGTACTTAAGCACTTTAATTGTGCAGAAGTCCAGTTAAAGATGTACTTAGTATATTAGATCGTGCTAAAGTGGAACTATTGCAAGTATGCTTCAAGTACACTTTAAATATTTTGCATTTAAAGACCGATATTATTCAAAGTTCACACAATCCTCATCAAAAGTGACATATTATATATATACATTTTTACTTGGGCATATTTTAGATACCTTAATCTAACCCCATTACTAAACTTAACAACTACCTTACTAAATGTTAATGATCTGCATATAAGAAGTTCAGTGAGGCGAAAGTCATAGTTAATTGTTATAGAATAGTGAGAATTGTTCCACAAACTAATGTTTGACCAGAAATATTGGCCAAAAATAAATAAATAGATCAATATTTTAAAGGTGCCATAGAATGCATTGAGACAATATTTTAAATTGTTCTCTGATATGAATATAGAAGGTATGTAGCTTAGGTAAGGGGAAAAAATGCCCAGAAACGGTTTTACAGGTCCATTTACAACCCTAGAA